>CAVNYN010243765.1:18090-41346 GCA_963692815.1 Nyctanthes arbor-tristis | reverse complement strand
TGCTTAAGTAGGTCCGTTCATAGGATAGAATGGAAACTCATCGTCTTGCCCGCTCTATTCTTGTCCACATCATGATCGAATTCGTGGTACTCCAGTGACAATTGGACATCCAACACAACCGCCCTCGCCACTGGAATATAACAAAGATCAAATAACGTGTAGTCGTGAGGTGGCACAGCACCCACAGGCACCAACCGGAGACAGAGGGGGAAGAGACAATGAGGGAGAAAATGGGTAGTCTCTAGTAATCGATGGAATGCCACCGTCCTGGGAGCAGTCCTCAGAGGACACTTGGGTCTTCCTCTCAGCATCCGCTTTATTATTTCTACTATTTTTTTTAGAATTTTTTTTTTCATTTAACAACTAAAATGTAAGGACAAAAATGTCATAAAAGATTTTATAGTGAATTTATGAAAGATTAGGATCATTTGTGAAATTAAACCTCATAATCCTATGGATAGTGGCGTTAGTCTTGGGGATGGGATTTTCAAAAACTTTGTTAGGCTTAATTTCACTGAAGGTCCCTATTTTTTGCATTAAATTTCTATCAGTTGGGTTCTCAACTTTTTTTCCAATTCCGTTGATCCCCAACCTTTCATAAATTACTTATCAGGTCCTCTATTATATTTTTGTTCTTTACTTTTTAAATAAAAACAAACAAAGTCTAAAAATTAGTAAATATAATAAATATAAAAAGGAGAATAAAAATTTCCCACATACCTAACTAGTTACTCGTTCTACTTATATCCCTAACATGCTGAAAAGACAAATACTTGCACTATTTTTCTTTTCTTAGGGGAACCTTTTTTTTTTTTTTTCCATTTCTAATGTCATCAACGGGAGGAACAACCAACAAAATTGTAGGTATCCTCTTTTACCACTGGAAATAACTATAATAATTTGTCATTTATACTGAGTTGAAATGTGAATGGGTAATTAGGTATGTAGGTTGGACACATACAAGAAAAAATAAAAGCTTCTCCAAAAAAAAAAAAAAAGAAAGAAAGAAAAAGAAAAATTATGCAAGCTTCTGCCATTTTCGATCATGTTAGGAATATGTGTAGAATGAGTAGCTAGATAGGGAACTGGAAAAATTTTATTCTCTTTATTTTATTATGTTTACTATTCTTTTAGAATTTTTATTTGTTTTTAATTTAAATAATAAGGGAAAAAATGTCATAAAAGATCTCATGAGTGAATTTTCAAAAGATTCGAGTCTTACAACATTGAAAAAAAGATTAGGACTCAACGATCTAAAATGTAAAGGTTGAGGACCTTTTCTGAAATTAACCCATTTACTTGTTACATGCTTTCCAAATGTTATATATTGTACAAACAAGCGCTACTGTCGGACATGCTTTCAAGATGAACCTCGAACAATCAATATAGTAAATGTCTTTGTGATGTGATAAAACGTATCTACAACATCTAAAAAGGGGGAATGAGTGAGAAACTTTTGATTTTCCATTGCGCCACACTTATCTCCCCAATTTACATTTATACTCTTATTTACTATTTAATTAATTTTATTTAACTTTAATCAATTTATGAGTAGGAACTTTTCGTTTCTTAACCCCTCAGGTACTTAAGCTATGCAATTATCTTAAAATAATTTGTAATAATAAGTTAAAGTTAATTCCATTCAATGTAGATCTGTATCTTTTGCTCTCTCTATATATAGTGGAAATAGTTATAAGTTCATTGTATATTTTCTAAACTTTCGTCCATTCTCAATTATGTTTAAACATCTGTCGTCTTCATTTTTATTTCATTAGATAAATCATTAAAATTTTCAATTGAGAGAAAGGAGCGAGTAAATTTTTGAAATAAAAATGGTATACCTGCCAAATTTCAACAGCAGTGATATCATAAACTTCATGTTTGTACAAAGGCACTACAGCTAAGTAGTTAGGGTACTTGCTTCGCTCATGGACTTTTAGTAGAAGATTGTAACCATGACGACCCAGAATTCATTTCTACTCAACATCAACTACGCCAAACGCAAATAGTTCTACTGCCATGTTGGATCAAACCAATTTTGCGTAGGCACCGGTACTCAATATGAAAGATCGGACTGTCTCCCTCGCTGTGATCTCTCACCACTACGTACACTCCATCATCGCTGCAGTGCGTTGGGATTTTGTACCTCACCTAGTTTCATTTTCACTCAATATTATGCATCAACCGTAATCAACTTATGGGATAAAATAGCAGAAGCTTCAAAAAAAAAAAAAAAAAATTGTAAATGCTTATTTAGAAAGGTATGATTGTGTGACATTTGGCCACTTGTAAGTTAGACAATATAATATTTAGAGCAAAGAGATATGGAAAGTTGAAAACTAAACCCCTATTTAAAAATATGCCGCGACTTTACCTTGTGGACTATGCTTTTCAAAATTCGATTGGTGATCATTCTATTTTTTGGAAGTTAATCGTTTCGACTATTAGCTCAAAATATACTGACATTATACATCAACACTTATATGTTAATATGTTTATCAATACCTTGTATCCGTTATTTATGACTTTTGCTTTAATTTGAAATATTTGTTTCTATTAATATTTTCTTTTATTTATGGTACTCTATTGGGTGTTACGGAATACCATATGATGTAATAATTTATTTTTTTCTCATTTCTGAAAAACAAAACTTTAGTGTGTAAACTAATTTCAAATTTTATTCAATTTGACGTTTTGAATTTGTTTTTTCTAATTTAACCACACTTCTACCAACTCAAACTAATTGTACGTGGATATTTATGTAAATTTATCATATGATAATAAGTTGCTATGATATTTTCTTTTTTACTAGTTAATTCACCCGTGCAAGAAAAAAATGGTAAAAATATATCTATTTTACAGTTGTATAATAAATAAATATTTGTACCATTATAAAAAAATTTAAAAGTATACAGTAATTGAATAATATGACCAATGATCAAATATTTAAAAGAGAAAATTTAATCAAATCAACCCATAGTTAAATATATATAGGTTATCCATTTGGCTTTCTATGATAAAATTTATGCATACTACCACAAACGCTCAAGGCTTTACAGTTCTTCTAGCACTCTACAATCACTATTAGTTAATAAGCCTTAAAATAGAGCCGTCATCTTCCATATCAAGAGCCAATAATTATTTATCAAGACTCATTGCAGAAATGACTCACCGCGAGAGTGACCGCAGAGGAAATGAGCGAAAAAAAATGAAGACACTTAAGTGCCTTTATATATTAATATATTAGATTTATGATACTAGATATTTATGTAAATTTATCATATGATAATAACTTGCATATTTTCTCTTTTATTATTTATTATACTAGATTTTTTAAATCACTTTTAAATTATATTTTTCTGCGCAATGCACTGGCGAAATACTAGTATTAATTAATAGAACTAAGTCTTAGTACATTTTGTACCGCGATCTTCCAGCTTTTAAAATAGGTACAATTTCCTGGCATATTTATTTGATAAATCTTACGGTAACTGTTTTATTTAATTATTTTTTCTTTTTCCAAAGCTAATTTTACTTGACCCGTTCCCCAATAATTTTTCTTTATTTTTTTTTACAAGAAATTTTGTGAAGGAACTCAAAAAAGATTTGAACATGTGACAATTGAATTTAGCACCAATGTCTTAACCACTTTGCCTATTTTGTTTTTGTTAATATTTTTGCTAATAATTTTTTATAAGTTTTGTACTTTAAAATTGGCATAAAAGTTAAAATATCAAACTTGAAAGGCCATCTCCAAAATAAATCCTAATCCCTCTTAGTTCGTTCATTCACCATCTCTGCCGTGTGTGTTGAGGAGTTTAGTGGTATTTGAAATTTTTTATGCATTTTACATTTTTTGAATTTTTTTATTTTATTAGGATTTTTGAAAAATGAACGGGTAACGGGTACTTTTACCTATGCGACCCAAACCACCCAGCCATCCCCGATTTATAAAGGTAGGGGAGGATATGGGGTGTGGTTGGCAGAAACGGAACGGGGTACAGGAGAAGCGTACCCGACCAGAACCTTCCTCATTTACTCATGTTTTGCCTTTCATGATCTATTATTCGAGTTGAAATCTCTTATGTTTTATGATTAATTTTAATTTTAGATATGACAAATTTAAATTTGATAATATTGTACATTTATTATTGTACTTACGTTTTTAGATATATTGAATTATAGTAATAGATTTTTTTTCTATTATTGTATATGTACAAGATGTCTTCTCAACGATCTTAAACTTAAGTATTACTAAGTCCATTGATCTTAGATTGATGATATGTGTATTGCTAGATGTTGCCAGAGAAAATACCTAGGCGATATCTTGCAAGAAATTGGGCACCCCACTCCAGCACCACCCTTGAACCCCAAAAAATTGGAAAAACGTAGGACCATTCCAGATTCAGACAAATCTCGTCCCCTCCCCTCCGACCGAAACCCCCCCTCCAACCTAGACCAGAAAAATCCTTTCACTCCCCTCTGTAGAAAAATCCCAACGTGGTTGCCTACTATAGACGACCGGGCGACGGCCGTTACTAGTAGAAGAGTGCATGAAAAACCAAGGTCTAGTGATAAACCACCTCTGATGATCCACACTCTCCCAAATCCGCTGGTCGGCGACCATAAAGTCAAGTAAGTGTCTTACATCTTTCTTCTTTGAGGCTAAAAATTCCGTTCTTAGATTTAATTTCTTCTTTGATGCTAAAAAATATAGAGCATTGTGATGATGAGAATTGACTTTTGTATATCATTTTAATATCATTTTAGCTTGTGTTGAATCATTTGGTTGGTTTGTTAATTGTGATATTTAGCACTAGTTCAGTTTCGTTCTAGTAATTAGATTTTTTAATGTTGATGACCATTGTCTTGAAGAAGATGGGGTCTTAGATAATTGTAAAAATATTACTTCCATTTAATTTATAAATGAAACCAATTATAAATAATACTAAATGGACATTACACGATATACGTACCATGTTCCTTGACCTTACTACTATATTTGAATTCTTAACAAAGTTAACCTTACACTTTGTATGAGGGTTAAGATTAATATCGTTCATTTATTAATATAATACTATACAAAGAAAAATATTTAAGATGCATTATATTCTATGACCTAAATTCACAAGTAAGAAATTTGAAAAAGGAAAATAACATATATGTTTTGTATATACTTTGTTAATTAGGTCTCAGTTTTTTAATTAATTTTGCACTGCTAATGTACTAGAATAGTTTCATTGGGCAATAAAATTAATATGATAACTTTGACTTTATTTTATATATTTTATTTTTTGCAAAAGTATATGAACCAATTGGTTAAATAAAACCTAAATAAATATTTAAGTTAGATTTTCATACTTTTTTAGATATAGGTTTATAACATTATTATTATTATTATTAAAAGTAGTTAAATTAAACCACATATATAATAATATACTAAATTTGAAAAGGAAAAGTGTCAATTTATAGAGTCAAACCAAATAAATATAAGACTTAAGAGTTAGTCAAATTTATTTATAAAGATATTATATTTATCATTTAAGTTAACTTATTTTGACAAGAAAATGAAACATGGACAAAAAATTTCCATTATATAAATTTGCAAGGCTACCCAACTTAAAAGTTTGCATTATTGTTGGAAATTGTAAATGTTAAATATTAACTTTTATCTTTAATCTTTGACGTATTTTATGAACAATAAGTTTAGAATAAGCATTATTTTTTTGTTTATTATTATTATTATTTTTTTTTTTTTTGGTATTCGATTGTATTAAAGTTTGCATTGAACCTTGATTGGATACCCATACGGTATATTTTTTTGGTTTATTATAAATAGTGACAATTTTGTGGAAAGAAGGAAAAAAATAAAATGTATACAAATGAATTTGTATAAAAAAATGAATGTACTTCCACCAATTTTAATTGTATCATCAATTATTTATTATGTACACAAAGAAGAAGCTGAAGGGAGGAAGAGATTGGAAAAGAAAAATGTGGTTATGTGCACGTACATTGACATGTATTGATGTACAGATAATTTGTTTGGGAAATTTTACGCACTTGTATAATGTGATCAAGGTAAAACTAGATTAGGAAAGTGTACAGCAGTTGATGTCTTACCAACAGTAAGTAATATGTGGTTATATTGACACCACATCTTTTACTAACTATACAACATTTTAATTATACTTATCATCCTTTATGTTTTTAATTCTTTACGCTCTTCCGATCTAACTTATTTTTGTCATATTTTTATTTTTAACATCTTATTATCATGAAATCTTGTATCAAATAATATCTTAATTCTAAAAATCTCATTGCGTGAATTACTTAAAATTTTTAAAAAAACAAAATGTAATGTCCAATTATACATAACTACGTATTTTCATATGATTTTAAGATGCACAAATCAAATTTTTTAAATGTATTTGATTATTAAGAATATGAGAGGATAATTAAATAAAAAATTCAAGAAAAAAATAAAGCAGAAACTTTTAGGGGCTTAAATGCTATAAGAAACAAAGATTAGGGATGCTCATATTAATAAAAGAGTAGTGTGTTTAGTAAAAAGAGTAGTATAGATATAATTAGCTGTAAGTAATCTGAAGACTTAGTTCAGTTCTCAAAATGCCCATAGTTGAAGGATTTTTGTCAATTGGCTGAAAGATAAGCCAAATAAAATATAGGGCGTGAAAGACAGATTTCACCGTGAGACGGTTCAAAGCTTAGAGGGGGAAAAACAAAACAATGCAAATGTTGTATTAACTATTAAGTTGGTAGATTCATGCTGGCAACGCATCAGGGGATACATACATATATAAACATACAGGACAAAGAATAATTTATCATTTATTTAATACTTAATCGGCTTTTTTTCTTTTTTCCCAAAAATATGTTCGTAATGAAAATTTCAAGATCCTATTTTAGAAGAAAATAGATCAATTATATGTTCAATTAAAAGGATAAATTGGGTCTCAAAAAAAAAAAAAGGGATAAATTGGATAACTCCTTAAAAGCAGCTTTTATAATTTATATATCTAATAAGGCTAATTTTCACTCTAGGTCCTCAACTTTTCAACTCTATATCAATTTTGTCTCTAATCTTTTTTTTGGGCCTATTATGTCTTAAACCTTTCGTTTATTATTGTTTTATGTCCCAACGTCACTTTTCCGATCTCCATAACCTTTCAATTGTCACCATTAACCCCTATCAAAATGACTATTATACCACAAATTCTTTATTTTTACTCTAGGTCCTCAACCTTTCAATTTTTATATAATTTTTTCCTATAATTTTTTGAGCTCATAGGAGCCTCAACCTTTCATTTTTTATCGTATTATATCCCTGTTAATATTTTTCATTCCTAACATTTTAAATTTTATGGTTAATAACTATTAAAATTATCATTATACCATTAATTATTTAAATAAAAAATAAAGAAAAATATAAAATAAGAAGTCTATAAACTCTAACTCACTTCAACACAACCCAATGACAACAGCAGGAAATAATGATATTAAAAAACTCAAGCTATAGTGATCTTCATGAATATTAAATCTGCATTGAAGAAAGTTGTCGATTTAAGTATCAGGGAGACGAATCAGATCCAATTTCTCGATCTACAACAAATCACGTGGCAGAAACCGATTAGCTAGAGCCGCCCTAAGAAATTGATTTTTTTGATTTATTAAAAATAAACATAACACTAACACTTTAATTCTAATTAAATTTCTTGTCTCTCTTTCTGATTTTCACCCTAATTTGCCTCCTATTTGTTATCCGTTTCAATCCGATCTGATCCACCAATCGGGGATCCACAAAAAAATAGAATTAACGGATTAAGGGTTGGTTTTATTTTTGTAAATTGAAAATGATTTTTTTTGTGGATCTACCTTGATCTATATCCTCTATGTGATATGTGCTGAATTGAAAAATCTGATCCGATCTGTTGTACTGACTCTCGGATTGAAAACTTTTTTTATCACAGATTAGTATCCATTAAGCTTGGTGTAGATTGAGTTTTTTTATTATCATTATAGACTAAGGTGGGTGGAGTTTTTATTTTATATTGTTCTTTTTATTTTTATTTAAATAATTAAAGATATAACGGTAATTTTAATAGGAATGAACATTAGTAGCTGAAATGTTGAGGACGAAATGTACGACGCTCTTCCGATCGTAGCGTGACACTAAATGAACGGTTAAGGGTCCTATATGTCTAAAAAATGATAGGGGCACAATTATATAAAAATTAAAAGGTTGAGAACGATAATGTAAAAAAAGAATTAAGAGTGAAAATTAAAAGGTTAGGGACGAAAAGGGACGTTGGTGACATAATACGATAATAAATGAAAGGTTTTGGGGGCTTAGCAAGCTCAAAAAAAAGAATGGAGACAAAATTAATACAAATTTGAAAGGTTGATGACCTAGAGTGAAAATTACCCATATAATAATGGAACCTCAGGAGTAAGATATAGCCAAAGCCTAGAAAGATAAACCCAAGTTGGTTTACTCATTGAGATTTATGCTCAATTTGCCAACTCATCTTAATGTGAAATAAGAGAGATAATGAATGGAGTTAAATTGTGAAGATTTGTACAGTATATGTGGGTCTTATAAAATATGTGAATGTGATTAGTTTAATCAATTTTTATTTAAAAGTAGAAATAGTTTGCAAACAGAGCAGTGACAGAGCCACGTACTAAATTTTGAAAATTTTCTTTCTTAGTTTTTCCCCCTCTAATAAAACTTGAAGTTCGCAGATGATATACATTATTTTACTAAGAGTAATTATACTGACATTACAAATTATTATTACTAAACCACATTTTAGATACACCCCATTAAATTATATATTTGTCTAGTTACAGCACAAACTCTTTTACTAAAATAACCTAATCTATTTAAGTAAAAAAAATAAAATAAAATAAAAGGTAACCTAACCGTCTCTCTTCTCTCAGAATATATATATATATATATATCCCCCCCTCCCCAACCCCCCCGGACACTTTTTCTCTGCAACTTTTGAGAAATTCTGACAATTTTTTTGCCAAAAAAAAAAAAAAAAAAAGATAAAAGATCGGGATTTGAGTTTTTTTTTTAAATTATAATTAGAGATATATTGTTGGAAATTTCTGGATTAAATTGAAATTATTTTCAAATTGTTGATTGTTTTCAGTAATTATAGTATTTTGTTTCCCTAAATCCAAGATCGAGCTTTTAACAATTATAATTCTTCAATTGATCAATATTAAAGACCCTGGAATCAATTGATGTGCAATTAAAACATCATTTCTTTCTTCCAAAAAAAAAAAAAACACTTTTTTAGTAATGCGATCCAGTCTAGTTTAATTATTTTGGAGGATGTGTGGAGATGTATAAATATATGAAAGCATTAATTTATTTAAGAGCTAATAAAGAAATAACAACTAGACTGGATACCGGTCTTCACTTTAGATAAAATGCATTATTCATTTTTTTTTCCTTGAAGCTATTTTGCTCACAGTTTCTCCATTTCAATTTTGTTGAGTCTTCACAATTTCAACTGTGTGTATTTGTGTCTATATAATATAGGAGAGGTTTGGGGAAGACAGTTGTATTATCGGAAAACTAGAAATTAAAAAGAGAAATTATTTCCATGATTATTTTATTAGTGGGGTTATGCATGTTATTTCAATGGTAACTATTTTAGTAACTTACAAAAGTATTTAAAAATGTGGTGTTATAATAAGAAATTTTAGTGGCATTTTACCAATCTTAACATGTTACTTTTAAAAAGAAAAAAGAATATTATTTTATGTGAGCATTTTCCTTTTTCTTTTATAAAAAATTGATTCAGATTACTTTCAACCACACTTGACGGAATTCCTGGCTCCGCCACTAGAACAAAGACTGGGGGTCCAAAATACAATTTCTAAAAACACTGACAAACAACCAACACTGAATGATTTGCGTTATTCTTAAAAAAAAAAAAATCGAGACGTTATGATTGGAACTTCCACTCAATATAGAGAGGAACTTGATTTTGTCGTTCTTTTTACGAAATCATTAATTGGTTATCTTGTGATTACCTTAAAGAAAAGGGCACAAAAGTGGTATTTTGCAATTAGCGTTACTTTACTTTTGAAAGGGGAAGAGTGCACTTCAGAGTGAGAAGAAGGAAGTTTCAAATGTAAGACATCGAGTTGTTGCATTAATCATGCATCCCAATTTTGGAAATCATTTAGTTACATTCGTACCTGTCCAACATATTCATTATATTATAGAAAAGCTTTTGTGTAGGAATGTGTAAGTATGAGATGTCTGCGACACAACATCAACACATCCCCTCAAATCACATTAGCAACCAATATTATGATGGGACCAAACTTCAACCTTGAACATTTTCAGGCTTCTTGTGTCCCACTATAATGGCAAACTGTTAAGAATCTACAAAAGAGCTTAAATATTAAGGTCCGTCAACAAATAACCCACAGCAAAGATCCAAAACCGACGGCCAACTCCTTAAAGGAGATCGTCAATGGGGCCGAAGGCAGGAAAACGGTGTGGGGCGTGCCCAAAATGGGTTCTAAATAATTTTCAAAAGGGCTAATTACACCTAGCATCCCCAACCTTTCAATTTTTTATCGATTATATCTCTAACTTTTAATTTTACATTTTTACATCTCTAACATTTAGTGAAATCCCTTTTTTCGCCCCTGGAGATGGAAAACGTCAATTTCGACCGCTGAGGACAGGGGTATTTTGGGCAAAACAAAAAAATAAATATTTTAACATATTTTAATTAAAAATTTTGAAAAAAAAAAGGAAAAGAAAAATGGTGAGAGGGGGACTCCCACTACCCCCCAAAACCACCATTCTGACAATCTTTGCTATCGGAATGGCAGGCCGCAAAAGGGAGTCTTTGCTGTAGGAATGCCAGAAATGGTAGCCGTTTCCGGCTGCCATTCTGGCAGCAAAGAAGGGGGAACTCCCCCCCTTTACTGCCGGAATGGCAGCCAGAGGCAGCAAAGACTGCCAGAATGGTGGTTTTGGGGGTGGGGGAGTCCCCCTCCCACCATTTTTCTTTTCTTTTTTTTTTTTCAAAATTTTTAATTAAAATATGTTAAAATATTTATTTTTTTATTTTGCCCAAAATACCCTTGTCCTCAACGGTCGAAATTGACGTTTTCCGTCTCTGAAAAAAGGGATTTCACTAAAGGTTAGTGACGTAATCGATAAAAGGCTGGAATGTTGGAGATGCTAGGTGGAATTAACCCTTTTCAAAATAACAAATTTCAGCAACCATCATCGTGAAAAGGTTGATATCAACAGTGAAATGTCATCTAAAACCTACTTTGCATTAAAAAATTTATTTCAACTTCACCTTGCTCCCCTACCCCCCAACCCCGACTTTAATCCTATTTCACTACCACCGGTGGCAGAATTTCCGTTAAGGTGATGCAGTCGCAGCTTAGCCAGGGGGTGGGGGTGGGGGTGCGGGGGAATTCCCTCCTAAAACAGGCAAGTGAATCCAAAATAGTTGACGGCCTATATCATTCGAAAACATCTTTCACAAAATTTCATTATCCAATACCCCATATGCAGTGCCTAATAATAAAAGCAGTAACAAAAGATGCCCAAATGTCTAAAAGCATCTTCTTCATGTTGCAAAAGTTAGGAAAAATGGGTTAATAGTAGATCTCACTCATGATCTGATCGAGACTTGTTAATCAGAATTCAGAAAGCTCATCACCTGACTCGTATGGGTAATCTTTCAGGTCGATGTTGGCGATTTTGTTTTAGCCACTCTCTCCCATGTTTGAGTCCCTTCACAATGTTTACCATTTTGATCATTTTAAAAGCCGTTGACCCTTTGTAATTCTCGGCAGCTTGGGCAGGAAGGATCTCCTTCCGGGAAGTGATCTCCCGATCTTTTGCTTGAAGGGCAGCCTTCATGTCAGCAATTGTAGAGTGAAGCTCGAGAAGTTCTGATTGTTCTCCTTTGAATTTCTGGGTCATCTCACGAAGCCTTAAAGATAAGATCTTAGTACTGCTCTCTATCTGAAAGTACGAAGAAGAAAAGTAAGAGGGAAATGAGATGAATGGTTGAATACTAGATGTAAGACTTGTGAAATATATATATATATATATATATATATTTACCATCCATGCCGATATGGTAATCATACGGTCAATTTCGGCATCAGATTTCGCTGGAAATTCCTCCCAGAAAGTTGGACTTTTCGCCTTCTCCCTGAGCTCATTCACCTCCGCCCAGGAGCAAACAATTTGACGTTCTCCACTGCATCCCTCCTCATCTACAATTTTATATGCATTTTCACCTATGGTGATCTTATCAGCATCTAGTTCACTAACTTCACCGGATTTTTGAGTTTTAGCAATCTCAGCGGACTTCACACACAAGCCATCAGTTTGAAGATTGCCAATTTTGCCATCTCCCCTGCATCCCCCTTCATCTATATTTGTGTCTGCATTTTCACCTCCAGCAATTGGTATTTGATTTTCACCAATCTCAACAACATTCTCTGACAAGTCATCAATTTGAAGCTTACCATTTTTACCATCTACACTGCATCCCAGCTTTTGGACATTTTTATACGTTTTTTCACCTCCAGTGATATCAACAACCTTCTCGCACAAGCCATCTATTTGAAGCATGCCGTTCCTATCATCTCCCCTGTGTGGTTCCTCAACAACATTTTTATATGCATTTTCACCTTCAGTAACCTTATCAACAATAAGCTCACTAATTTTTCTCGATTTTTGGTTTTTACCAACCTCAAACAGGCCATCCATTTGCAGCTTGCCATTTTCACCATCTCCATTGCATTCACCAATCTTTTGCGCAACCAAGTTTTGTTTCTCCTTTTTCTTGTAAGGTTCCTCCTTTGCAAACCAGTAATAGGCTCACTTTTATCTGAGAAATTTGCTGCAGGCTTGCATTTCAAATTCAAATTCTCAGAAACCTTAATTTTCTTCAACAAAGGCTCCTTTTTCTGTCGCCCCTTCAAAATCGCATTTTTTTCCTTAAACACATTCTCCAAATTTCCCTTACCGTTACCAGAATCAACCCTCTCTCTGTCATCCGTGCAACGAAGATCAACAACCCCCGCATGCTTTGACGAATCAGAGTCAAAATTTTGCTCGCCGTCGTCGAAAACCTTGTGCTCCGGAGGTGGTTCGAGTTGGAACTCGGCACTGACCTTGCCTTGCTTGACACTCCTGTCTCCGGGCGACGAAACAGCGGCGATTCCAGTAGATACG
Organism: Nyctanthes arbor-tristis; assembly: GCA_963692815.1. Classification (NCBI taxonomy): domain Eukaryota; kingdom Viridiplantae; phylum Streptophyta; class Magnoliopsida; order Lamiales; family Oleaceae; genus Nyctanthes; species Nyctanthes arbor-tristis. The sequence continues at coordinate 28,076 of CAVNYN010243765.1, read as the reverse complement.
GACGACGCCAGAAATGAAACCGGGTTAGCGGGTGCGGGGCGTTTTCGTAATTTCGATTCGTGGCGATCGGCTACATCGCATAACATCAATAGTTTGGGGCACTCTGCTCTCATTGTCGCAGCATTTTGCTCCATGTCTATATCCCGCACAAGAGATACAGGGTTCATCATTCCAATTGGAGACTTTGAGTGAGAATTGGTTTTACAAAATTCAAAACTATACAAGCCCTTAATAATAATAATAATAATAATAATAATAATAATAATAATAATAATAATAATAATAATAATAAATAAATAAATAAATAAATAAATAAATAAATAATTGGAGGTTTTTCCTTAAAAAGAAATGGAAAGAAAAAGAGTTTTCTCAAAAACCTCATAGAAGATCATATACTTCATTCGTCCACCTCTCACCCCCATTGAAAAATGTAGGTAGATATTAGAGAATGAAAATTTACCATTTTTTGTTTGATAGTCATCTTTCAATAATTTTAATCTCGAAACATCAAATCAAACTACATCTTATCTTACATTTAGTAATCATATAAAGTTTTGTACAGATTCTTTGGTATGTTATATTCAAGTCAAATGGACTACAGTATATTAATTTCAAGAGTATATTATTAGTTAGTACTACATATGTACTGGTTGCATGTGACGTGATAAGTTTAATATATATTTTTTTTTGCAAAAATTTTAATATATATATTTGATGGCACTTTAGTCTAGCAGAATATAATATTATTACGATTTAGTTCCGTAGATTAATATAATTTTTAAAAATGATCTAGGAACTAGTTTTCTCACCCCTCAAGTTTATTGTCACATAAAAAAAACAAAAAAATCTTGTGTATCAAAGAGAAATATTAACCATAATAAGGGAGAATTAGGGGAAGTGATAACTTGGAGACAATCAAGTAATAAAAATAATAAAAGAAGAATAACCATAATGTTGAGAAGCTTTATTTATATCAATACTAAACATGAGTCTCTTTTTAATTTTTGGATGCAAATGAAGGACACATCCTTCACAAACCATTAATTTCAGTTCTAGATAAACATCAACCAATCACTGCTACAACATATAAAGTGAACACTAGAGATATCGAGTAGTCGACCCTATAGAAACATACATAGATAGATATACACATAATAATATAATAATAAGGTGGAATATTATGAAATCGAGAACTTGTTTAGCTTAGTTGGATCGAAGTGTCATATGCTACTCCGGCCTTCCACTCGCTAGGAAGAACACTGGCTAACTGCACCCACTTGACTTCGGCCTCGAACGCCACTTGGATTCTGAAGTTAAGAGCCCCTTGTGGTGGGTTCTGAATGTCAAATACCGTTCCGTACACCCGACGCATGGGCCTCCACTCCTTGCAATCCTCCTTCAAAATTAACGTACACATATCATTTATGAGTCAGATAAGTTCTCACTCACATATGTAGTTATGCTTAAAAGTTACTTTATCAGAAAGTAATTCTATTTATTTTATATGTCATAACACGTCATGATCAGTTTGATAAACTAATAGAGTCAGACTAACTCCGTCGAGACAAAAATAAAATTTTTAATTGAGAGAAAGGAGCATGTAAATCTTTGAAATAAAAAGGATATACCTCCCAAACTTCAACAGCAGTGATATCATAAAATCCCTGTTTGTACAAAGGCACGATAGCCAAGTAGTAAGGGTACTTGCTATGCTCATGGACTTTTAGTAGAAGATTGTAACCATAACGACATGGAATTCGTTTGTACTCGACATCAACTACGCCGTATGCAAATAGTTCTACGGCCATGTTGGATTGAGCCAATTTTGCGTAGGCATTGGTACTCAATATGAAGTCTGTCCTGTCTCCCTCACCGTGATCTGTCACAATTACGTACACTCCATCATCGCTGCAGTGTGTCGGTATTTTGCACCTCACCTAGTTTCATTTTCATTCAATATTATGCATCAACCATATTCAACTTATGGGGATAAAACAAGCAGAAACTCCCACGAAAAAAAAAATTGTAAATGGTTATTCGAGAGGGACAATTGTGTGACACTAAGCCACTCGATCGGTTTATAAAGAGCATATTTTTATTTTTAGTTTTTCTTTTGGGAAAAAATTGCTAACCTGATAGCAAGCACCACAGCCAGTGCCATTCCTGTAAAGCCTATGAGAGACTCCAGTGACTTCACCATTGTTGACATTCTTTCCATATTCACCAAACCCACAAGCTCCAGCTAGTAAAATAATGAACAAAAAAGGAAAAAAAAAATATCAACTTCTACATAATATGAGCTTTTTTCACCCAAGCACTATGCTCACTGAGCGTACTCTTCGACGTCAGGCTTACATAGAGTGGACTCCACAAGTTTTGTGAATAGTGCTCAGGTGACAATTTTCAATATAATACATTGGTGGACGAATGTTTTGTAAAGTTAAATCTTGTCAATAATATTATCGAGTACTCATGCATGCTAAAAGTAAAACAAAAAAGAGGAAAGAAAAATGGAAGGACCACATACTTGCGGTTCCTTTGCATTCCGGGCTACCATAATAGGTTGCCCTCGAGCTGACGAAAGCATAGTCGCCGTAACAAACCGTGGCCGAGAGCAATATCAAAGCGAGAAATAAGCAATAGGAACCCATTATTTAGAAACCTTAAAAGAAAAGGTACTAGAATGCAAGATTATTATGAATGAATAGAGTGGATTGTGGAATGCAAACGATGGAATGGGAAGGCCATATTTATAGGAGAGCAAAAGTAGGGGAATGTGAGTGATTCAATTCAACCTTTTTCTCTGCCACTAATGAGTGAAAAATCCAAGTGCGGAGAGAGTAGGATTGGTAAAACTGGATATCTGTACAAACAAGAGAGCACCACGGAATTGACTTCGTAATATCATAGTTAGTCTTCGGGTTTCATTTTAAAGGTAGAAGTTGACCTCTTAAGAAAAATATTAATAATTCAATATAGTATCATAGTCTATCAAGCTCAAATAGTATACGTGAACTAGTAAAACAACAAAGAGCTTATATGTTACTTCTCTTTGGAGTACCAATACTAGCAGATTTTTTAACCCGAAATCAATTCCCTTCGAGTAACTTGCTTCTTTAGCTACTTTTCTTAAGTGGGACAAACATACTATTAACTGGTTGTCTATATGAACAACACCTTCATTATTTGATGTGATGAGACCACATCGAGAATTGAAACGACCCACCATGTCACATTGGTATGTGAAGTACGCTCCCTCCCTTCAGTAAGTGAAAGCTAGCTCTCCTATGAGACGGACACATTACATCATATTAGACATACTTGAGAAGTTTCATTTTTCTTTATTCCAATGCGAAGGAACTAAATTAAGTGTATTAATTCTAAATTTCATTTTCCACGAGGTTCGTGCTAAAATGCAATGATCATCTTAAAGTTGGGTGTCCCAAAAAATTAAACAAATACAGATGCAAGCTTAGCAGCCTCAAAAGTGCATTTTTTTTTTTTTTTTAAGCTGGCCACTTTAGGCCAAAGTACATTATGTCTGTCTATTAGACAAACGGTAGTACAAAAAATCTTGTCGCTTTATGCATAAAGATTGATGTCTAGAAATAATGTTCTTTTGAGATAGTGATGAAATAAAAAATTTGATGGCAGGCTGTATAACACCAACTTATAGATATTTTAAAGAGGATTGGTTAGTTTATACTTATTCTCTAAAGAACAGTTACGGACGTAAGTTTTGGTGCTTTTATATTTTTATGTGTGTTTAACGTCTCAGGTTTTATCACATATTAACGTGTTTAAGTTCAATGCATGGTTTCAATAGTTCTTCATAATCTATGCCTTTTAGAATACAGTTGGTGCATCTATATACACAATATATGATTTATTCTTCCTCAAATGATTGCCAATTATCCCCATTTTTTTATTGTTTTAATAGGAACACAAGTATACAACGCGCACACACACGGAACAGAGACACCACACGTCATCTAACAAAACTATCATCTAATAAAATCATAATAATTTTGTTAGACACGAAATGATACATATGCTAATTATCTTGAAATAAGGGAATTACTGATCATTATGTTTCTTCTTAACCTCTCATATCGATCTGTTGAGTTGGTTACGTATCAAATTGAACCTAAGTTAATACTAGTTTTTCTGTACTCTCTCACAATTGAATTATCAGGACAATTTTTATAAATTGATAACATAGTATATGCTTTTACAACGTTCCAAAACAAATGATCAAAGTAGAACCTAATCAAAAGTAACAAAAAAAAAAGTTGATACACTTTTCCATTATTTTCTTAAGCATAATCGAAATCGAGCTAAACCAAGTAAAACCAAAACCACTGAACCAAATGGAAACATTTGTTACTCATAATCAAAACCTTGTTAAACATGTCATTAAACGAAATGATCACCATCACAGTACATCATATTCCTCATACATATATAAATATTTCTAGCTTTATTCACACAATATTATATATAGATATATCTTTAATTATATATCACCAGGACATTAAGTTAAATTTTATTGGTAACTCATGGAAGAATGTTCTTGTTCTTTCTAAATGGACAAATAGTGTTTCACAGTAGTTCAAATAGAGAACGATGGGCCAATTTTGTGGGTTCTATCTACTCTTTACAGAGTGAATGTGCACATATGACAACTCTTGATTTTAGAGCAAAGTTATAGGATACAATGTTTTTACATGTGGAGAAAATTGATAAATACACGAGATCCATAACTGAGTCTGTTGGCTTTATAAAAAAATTGTACCTTAATGATCATTCGGAACTTGTCTAACAGTTGAAACTTGTAAGAAGGGATTTGATTGAATAGAATTATTTTTCCCCCTAAAAGCTCCTAGTCAAAATACAAGGGAAGGACAATCCTTTTAGAGATCGGAAGACTTGGGGCTCGAGTGACTGGTATGGAAGTCCACATCATTATCAGTGCATTTGGATACTTCCAATTTTGATTCTATCTTCTGTGATATCTTAAAGTATGAATGTGAGACACGACGCTCTTCCGATCTCTTGCCAAGTATTGTTATCACTAAGTATTTCACAATGAAAGAAAGATAACTCTTACGAGCTCCTAATTATAATCGAAAAGATCGACATCACATCATACACTATTTCTCTTTATTTGGAGTTGCTGTTAATTTCCTTTCATGGGGTACATCATTATACTATTCATGAGTTTCTGTTAAGAAATACACACCTCATCTGTAATTACTTAAATATCCCATATTATTTATCTTTCTTGAAATGACAATTTTAATTTTGAGAGGTGTGTATGTAAAAATAACACTCCTATGTTTGTTATATTAACATAACATTGAGAATAAAAATAAAAATAAAATCTCGATTTCTTGAAGATATCAAGATCATATTAAGTACCAGAAAGATCTACAAAGTGATGTTTGATGAAGAGCACTACTAGACATGGTGGAGCTAGGCCCCTTGGACCAAACCCTAATTCATTCATCACTCTTTATTTAGGAGAAGATATATATTTGATCTTTACTTTGTACTAGTTTAAATAACGATATCAAGTTGTTAGTTATAAACCCATATTTTACTAGTATATATACCATAGCTATGTTGAATTATATAAAAACATTGAGCAAACCAATTTTGCTACAAATTGTGGTTGGTGATGTCTAATCTTTTGGGCCATCTGCCAATATTTATATTGTCAAAAATGGTCCAAAAGTTACAACATTAAATGTTTATTAATTCTAGATTATAGACGTGTAATTTACATTAAAAATTCGAAAAATTTATAGTGTCAAAAACAGAAAGATTATTTAACTTATGTAGCAATGTTCTTTGGAAGTTGCACTCTAGAAATATAATATATTATTGTATGCCTCTCCATCTTGTATTGTATGAGACAAATGTATGCATTTCAATTAAGGTTTATTATACGTCTCCTTTATTTTTTTTCCCAATCATTTTACCGCGTAAACGCCAATAACCGGCCTCAAAATGCAGGAGCTAATGATTAATTAAAAATCATCATTATGATTATTATCAAAGCTTTTCACTTAATCTTGCGTAAGCACAAAGGAGACAAGGGCTGGAATATTCTTTCTGCAACAACAACAATAATAATAGAGATACTAATGTTTCCCCAAGATTTTTTTTTATAAACATTTTTAAATTTCTACTCTATTCTATTTATTTATTTTCCAATCAAATACTATTATTCTAATAACTAATAATTAATCAGTTTCACCTTCAAATAAAATGAAAATAAAGATATTCAGTTCCTACATATTTTTGAAGAAAGAATGTGAAATTTTCAAGATATTACCACCAAATCCCAGAAGGCTAAATCCTATAAACCGGAGGAGATGTTCTAATAAATTTCCAAAAATATACGAACATGGATTAATAATCACCACGTGATAATTTATACTCTCTGCGTCCTATGAAAATAGTCTCATATCAATTTTCACATAGATTAAGAAAGTTAAATTAATGTTCTTTGAAAAATAAAATTTATGAATATTTTTCCCAATATATTCATTCATTTAATTGTTATTCAACTTTATTAGTTCTAATTGTTAATATCAATGCTCATTAAATAGGGGCACATAAGAAAATTTAAAGACTAAGAACATTTCCAATGCAAATGTTTAGTATTTGGGTAACGTAAACGAGAGATATAAAAACATAAAATTTACAATTTTCTCTCTCTTCTTTAATTTCTTTTTTATCATTTCCTCTATTTATTTTCCATTTTTTCTTCACGATGTCTCTAAAAATGTTTAGCTGTAGAAAGTGTCAAGAATATTGTGATGAAAAATATGAAAAATAAAGAGAGAAAAGGTTTCAACTAAGTGCAAGAAGAGAGAGAAAATTAAAATTTATAAATTTTATGTGTTTATATCTCTTTTTTACGTCATCGCAAGACTAAACATTTAGATTAGAGATAATCTAAGTAATAAAAGTAGACTATAATTTAAAACAAACAAAAAAGGAAACTGAAACTATTTTGATGAGACAGAGGGAGACCATCCTTCTTTAAAAGATCGATATGTTAGAATTAAACACTTCCACTCACCATAGGGGGAAGCTTTAATTTGTCATTCTTTTTGCAAAATCATTAATTATTTCTCTTGATTATTACCTAAAGAAAAGCGTATAAATGCTCATTTCGCAAGTCGTATTAATTTTATAATAGTAATAGAGTGCAGAGTAAATTTTTTTTGTTTTTTTTGAAAATCGTTTGTAGTTACATTATCTTACCCATCCAATTTTCATTAGAGAAAGGCATTGGTGTCCCGGTGACAAATTGGCAACCTTATTAACGGAGAACTTAAAAAAAAAATTAATAAAAATAAGGGTTACTTGCAAAAATAATAACCCACAATAATGATCAAACTCTTTAAATACTCTTTAAAGAGCCCATCATTGGATCCAGAAGCAAGAAAACAAGGTGTACCAACGTAAAGCTACGTGAAATATTTTAATTGCTTCATGTGGCAAGAAGCTCGATGGTGATTTCTAGATCATTTTAAAATAACCAATTTCAATAATCACCATCATGAAATATGATCAGTTTCAGTAGTTGAAAAAATGTCATCTGGAACCTTAATTCTATTGAAAATTTGCAATTTCAACTTCACCTCTCCCCAACTAAAAACCTTACTTTTTCACCACCACGGGTCTACTGGCGCCCAATGCCCTTCTCTAAAAGCAATAAACAAAGAGACAAACACAAAAACACCCATGTTTAGGGTGTTTATGCTAATTCCTAACACCACAAACTTTGTACATTCTATTTAAAAAAAAAAAAAAAAAATTTCATTCCTCACTCAAAAGTATCTGCATTGTCTCAACTCTCAATGGGATTGAACTGGCATGCAACAAAACTCTTCCAGAAAATGATGAAGACTGTTCAATTAAAGTGTCAAACACTTTCATGTAGATGTAAACATCTCCTTTGCAACACTTGTTCAATAAGCACCAACGATGAAGAGCATAAACTCAAGTGGGATGCCACAAAAGACACCCAATACCCAGAAAAAGGCTATTAACTTGCTACCAATCACCCCAGCAACTACTAATGGAAAACTCCAAACGTTGATGCGAAGTGTCAAGTGCTTAATAACTCAAATGTCAAATCAGTTTCTAAACCATCCAGATGTCACAAGTCCCACAAAAAAAAAAAAAAAGTTGAAGCAACTTATTGAAATAATGAGGTGCCATGAAAAGAACCACCAATAGTATTTCTGGAATTTGCAGTTGCCCCACATGCAATATATAATTCAAAATAACGGGGAGTGGAGTTCATGAATGTAGTGAATGAGACACGGGTATGTAGCGTGAAGAGTACAAATGTTTACCAGAGACTGATGCTAACCTTGACAATGAGAAACCATATAATAGATGTAACCAACAAAGTGTAATTATTATTATTATTACTATTCAAATTATGATACAACAAAGATACGCTCAACAACCGACTAAAATTTACTTTGAAACGTCATCCTCTTACAGCATGGTATCAAGCAATAGAAATTAGTAGGATTCAGTGCAAAAGAAAACCATTTGAAATTTTCAATTTTTATATAAAACAAAATATAATGCCACACCTCACTCCCAATTAACCAACAAACATATGATCCAATTTAGTACAGCTGACGCTATATTGACAACCGTATACATGAAACAAGATGCTGAAAGGGGGAATAGCCTTCGTGATGAATTGCCGGTGAACAGATTGTTACGCTGAATGCATGGGTTAGATACTTTACCTTGTGCAGCTGATTCAAATTAAGAATTTACATGATCATGACGACCACATAACAATAGTACCCTCCAGTCCTGGTTATTTTGATGTATTAGAATTTTGATTCGTTCAAATAAGTTGAGCCTTTTTGAGGTCTGATATTACTCCTCTATCTTCGCTGCTCCTCTCGTTGTACAGGACCTTGAGATCATTGGGAAAGATATAAGTTGCATCATGCCCTCAAAGCAAAAACTATATACAATATTCTAGGTGGAGTTACCTTGTCAATGATCCCATACTCAACTGCCTCACTCGGGCTAAAATATTTTGGACGTTTGATGTCTTCTTCAATCTGCTCAGGTGATTTTCCCATATGCTTTGCGTAGAGTTTAACCTTAGCAAATTCAATATGAAAGGTCCATGAGATCAAACTGTGTCAGGGGTGTGCATAGTTATCTATTCCAATGGCAACTTCCAATGTGAACAAGTGAATTAGAGCAATAGAATTACTCTCAAATCTGGCCCCAAAAAAAAAAAAAAAAATTCAGAGCGGAAGCATTAACCTAAATCATATTTAATTTTACCAACTCAGCCTTCACGTTTTTAACTTCTTTCCTCATAAGTTCAACATCTGATGCTTGACCCTGAAACCTTGCAATTGGCTGCGAGATTACACAGGCACTAGATTAATATTCAAATAAAAGAAAGCAACAAAACAAAATGTCTAGTGTGAATTTCATGCTATTTGCCTAATGCTTGGCCTTAGAATGGTTACTTTGCATTTGACATGAGCATACATTCTAAAAATGGGGATTGTTTGGAACCAAAGGCAGATTATATTCTCAAGAACTTAACACAAGAAAGAAAAATATGCAGCATAGATCAGGACCTGCTTAATCATAATTGTTGATGATGGCAAGGCAGAACGGTTGCCCTTTGCACCAGCAGCCAAAAGCAAGGCTGCTTCTCCCCAAGCATTTCCAACACACAGTGTGAAAATAGGAGGCTTGACATACCTTCATGCCAAGTTTTCGTTAGATGACAAAGAATACATGAAAGTGAATTTACACAGTCCAATAGCATGCAGTAAATGTTCACAAATGCAAAATATGTCCATTCTTTCATCATGTTTCTCAATATGTTCAAGATTGAAAGAGTCATTTCTGCAAAATTAAATGTTATCAGATCGGAAGAGCGGGGGGGGGGGGAGAGAGAGAGATCA
>CAVNYN010243765.1:0-16185 GCA_963692815.1 Nyctanthes arbor-tristis | reverse complement strand
CCCCCCCCCCCCCCCCCCCCCCCCCCCCCCCCCCCCCCCCCCCCCCCCCCCCCCCCCCCCCCCCCCCCCCCCCCCCCCCCCCCCCCCCCCCGCTTAATGGATCCTCACTTGGAGGTGGAAGATTGGGATGTTATGTCATAATATGTGCAGGAAGCTACTGGATTTGGATGGTAACAATAATTTTCTGTGGTTTGATACTAGAGAGAACAAGGTCTATACTCGTTTAGAAGGCCAAGCAATGCACTCTATCTTTGTCCAGCGTAAGCCTGCAGACATACTGATAACGTATTTCTTAGGGAAAAAAAGCTCATAGTTGATCCAGAGCTATCTTTAGAATGATAACTAAAACAAATTTACAAAATTGTAATATATGATTATAGGTAAAACAAGTTAGGGATCTCTTTATCATCAGTTCATCACTATGAATAGGATCTTTAACAAAAGCATCAATACCATCCACACTGAGATCAGTTTCTTCTCATTTTTGTGATCTTCCAGTGGCTATCATATATTATCCTTCACTTTTCCCTTCCGTGTGAAGTGAGAAAAAGAAACTGATAACACCTGTAACACATTCTCTATTATCGAAAACTGATCTGAAAACACCAAGTCAATAAAAAGAGGCGCCCAGAAAATGCAAAACATCTTAGTGCCCTTGAGTTTAGAAATGACATGCAAGTCTCCAAAATGGCCCTTAAGAAGTGGGCTTCGATGCATTCTAGGCAAGCAGCGCATGAGGTTGAGGTTCAAACATAAAATAGCCTTTTACAACAATGGGTCTATGCTAGACAGAGTTGATTCAAGATGCTCATTCCTCGCCACACATGAAATGAAAGAATTTTCTTCCATGGTAAGTGCTGCATCCAAACAAAACCTTGAAGTTTAATGACTTTTAGGCTACTATGTTAGGCCATTTGTCCACTAATGAAACCCGACCTCTTGCCCTTAACCCAAACACCAGTACCAACTACCAGATGTTGATGATAACTTCGTGTAATTCCTCCACAGATAATTTACTCATAGTAGATATATGAGCACCATCCAGATTCCAGTGTAATGAAGAGCTCGCCACAGCCTGCAGTAAGCGCCAGACATTCTCTTTGGTTGGCTTCTCTTCTGATTACCATAAAGAAATTCTAGTCCTAATAATCATTCGCTATAACTATAGTGAAATTTACAATCCAACATCGAAATAATGTTCCTGCTAATATGTCCAATCATTAGCGACTTTTGGTTTAAAGTGAAACATTTGGTTATATGCCTCTTCAAGAGTGTCCAGAGCTTCTTGGATCTTAGCTATGGTAGAAAACTTGAAATGTTAAATTGTATCCTGAATAATGCTCACTCTTGACATCATCCTTGGAAGGTTCTTTTTCCTTTCTCCATTTGGACTGTTTAGCAAATAGAAATAACCCAGCATCTAGGTCTTGTTCTGACTTTCCATTTTATATATCGAACTGAACAAGCTATGACCATCTCTGCAACTTACATACTTTGGCAGCAGCTAAGGGTTACTGGCCTAGTGATATTGTCTTTCTCAATTTATCATGCAGAAATATTGGAGTCTGTTTAATCAAGCAAGCATTCTGGAATATGAATGGTATTACCTAAAGATCCAATACGAGTTTCATTTAACACGAATGAATCAAAATATTCTTTTACAACTTGAAGTTCTTGCTGATGCATGAAAATCAGCAATATGACATCGACATTACAATGAAATAAAAAATCACCGAAAGAAATCCAAAAATATTAGTTTCAGCTCTAAACATGATAAGAGATTGCATATACAACCATTCACCATAGTTAACCACATTATCATATGCCCAAAAAAGAAAATGGGAAAAAATTAAGAATAATCCTAAGGAAAAAAAATCATTTATAGGCGTAGTAGTGAGAGTACCATGGTGACTACACCGCGTTTTCCGCGAGAACCGGAGGAATAAGGCCTGAGGGATACGGGTCGGATTTTATGACCCGAAAAGTCCGCAGAGATACTGCCACCCACAGAATGGGAAAGAAAACTGGTGGATAAAGAGTCCTTGACGGAAGTAAGAGGAGATATAACCGGGTTCGGGTATGGCAACGCAAGTCGGGTCGTCGGAAGCGAGTGAGAAGCCATAGTTGCCACCAACATAGCGTTCAGCGGAGGTTTTGGATTAGGGGGGTTTGAATGGAAAAAGGAATGGGTTGGACCCGGTTTGGTTGGGCCGGGAGCTTGTATTTTATCGAAATCAATAAAGTATTTGGCGACTATTAGGTTATTTAGTTGAATTATAATATGTTACATGACATTATTTTATTGGTTGTTTTTTATAAAAAGTAAATAATTGTAACTTGATTTTTACTTTTTGACTTTTTAAAAAAAGTGAAACCAATGAAATAATGTCGTGTGACAGATTATAATCCAATCGTCTAACCAAACACTTTGCAAGTTTTAATTGAAAGGAAGCAAGACGATAAGAGGAGGTAGTTGGAGAGGAGGAATTGAAAGGGAAAAATGTGATTTGAAAAAGATTGAATGAGCAATTGCATATGATGAACATCTGGGTGGAAGCTTTTTTTTTTTGTTGGGGCCAACTGGGAGAGGAACACTTTTCTACTGTCGATATTATAATTGTTGGTTCAAACAAGTGTTGTGATTATTAAATACTCACGTTTTGAGTTAAATGTCTTGAATTTGAACTACACCTAACATCTCCCTATCTTCTTCTTATATCTTTGAAAAAAAAAAAAAAAAAGCTTTTTAAGACCTAGGCTCCAATTGTAAAAATGGAAGGGAGGAGAAGAAAAAGATTGTGTGAAGAAAAAAGGAATAAAGAAGATGAAGAAAGTGAGATGCATAGACTAACCAATGTATATGTGTACCTTTTGGATACGTAGGGGAAGAAACCTTCATTACGGTAATTACTAAACTTCAATTTATCAATAACTTGTATATCGCTTTCTAACGGTGGAATCTAACTATAAAATATAATAATAATTGAAGGTGAAGGAATTGTAATAGAGGGAGGGCGATAAGTCTTTTTTTCCCCCATTTGTGGTTTCAAAATTATTATTATTTTTTTCTCCTTTTGTGTTTGTGGGTGTTGGTGGGCGGAGGAGGTAGGGAGAATATCTTCATTATGGTTAGTGATTACAAACCCTCAAACTTTAATTTAGAAGCAATTAGACAATGAAATTATGATCAATTAGGTCCCGCACTTAACTTGATTGTTAACTACGAGAACAAGAATTCAAAATGTTCTAAACTGAACTAGTGAACATGCTTCATCACACAAAATCCCCATTTCTCCTTTGCAAATTCGAGACAGACAAATTTCATTCTCCATCGTCATACTTCTTCACACGCTTCATTGTTCAATTCAATCAAGATTATTTTGACATCTAGTTCTGTACATCATGAGATGCCAATATAATCGAATTATATCAGTGGAAAGCTGGTTATCAGTTCAAGAATACGTGGCATTCTTGCTCTTTCTTTGCCTGGTGAGAAGCGATAGATAAAAATGGATCGAATCATTATTAGAGGACTGCTGAAGTAAAGCTGCCCTTTTATGTAATGTCATCCGGATCAATCTCTATCTAACCTTGGGACCAGTTTTGACACAAAATTTCCCTTTTTCTGAACTTGAAAATTACAGTTTAAATTTCATAAGCAATAATATGAATATCTAATCATACAGAAAATCGATATGACAAAGAATCATTTAGTTACCAGAAGGCTTTTCATTGCGGCTTTAACGTTATTGGTTGCTGACAAACTATGTTTTTTCGACTTATTTGTCTCGTTTCCCGAGCCCGCCATCAAGCATCCAAGGAAGTTTGGTAGTCTGAATTTCAAGTTTCTTGCACTTGCATTGATGGGTTTGCTTGTGGTTTTAGCAGAAGTTATCTGTCAAAGGATATATTTTGTAACGGTATATCTTTTCACTATTAACACGTTTGTTATGCCGGACGAAAGAAAAAAGAGTTGAAACTCTCGCTGACTAAACCAAAACGTTCAGTAAGACTTTACTAAAGCATGGCACCTGAATCTTAGGAGATTTTTTGGTGTGAGTAGTTGAAGAAGGCCCAGAATGACTAGGCAGCCGAAGGCTTCTAGCATAATTAAGAAGCTCGGCTTTCCTGTTGTATCCTCTACAACTGGAAACATGCACCGGCTGAGGAAGATGATGGCAACAATGCCGGTGGCGGCGCACCCTCGTTGGTTTTTCTACATAAATAGTGACTAACACAGTTTTCCTTCTGTAGCATGTTGTCTGAAACAATTATAAAGTAAAAGCGCAACTCAAAGATTTATGCTATGAGAATTTACACACGTATAAAAATTATCTAGTACTAACTACTGGCCCTACATTTAAAAGCTACCAATAAGAATTAAATAATTTCCCCCCAACCACTACTACTATTATTTTATTTATTTTTTTGGGTGTTGGGTGGGGTCTAAGCGAGTTTTTGAGCCAACAAGATCCTCATCCACATTACTCAGTTGAGACTTGAGATATAATGGTACCGGCAGCTAGCAGTATAACGGCATTCAATATAAAGTAACACCTAAGCCATTAAAAGCCTATATTAATCAATTAATCGAGCATTATGCACAAGTCACCGTGCGTCATTGATGTGAGAATGTCAAAATCAACAGTACGTGATCACTAAATTGAACATCAAATAATTGTAAAATATTAATTTATCAAAAAAGAGTTCACAGACGCTTACCATCTTCTACTTTTAATGGCTGGTTCTCTTTATCAAGAAACCTTGTTTAATGGAGCGTAAAAGCACGTAATATAGTGTTCTTTTTGTTACACATGAATAACAAGTGAAACGGGGGGTGAAAATTGAAGGATTGCTGTAACATATATAGATAACAAAGTACATATTAGTGCAGGCCTAAAGAATAAAGATAATGCCAACATAGATTTCCTTGTTACAATCGGAAGCCGCATCCTTGTGATTAGGCATACCATGTAAACAAGAAATCCAAAATGTCAATACTTTAAAAAGATGCACAACCAATACATTTGGTAAACAAGGATTCTCAGCCTGATACAAAAGTATTTATATCGTATTTCGGACCATCTAAGTGAGCAATAAAACCGAAGTCAAGTTTCTCATTTCCCGAAGCAGGAGAAAATTCGGCTCTAATGTTACATCTCTGTCAATATAAAGAGAGCCTAACAAGTAACATCCTCCCAAAATGAGGACACTGAGAAAATGGCTGAAAACTTGTGCCTCTGCCAGTATGTATACCTATCATATATTTGTAACTGTACTATGTATGCAATTCAGTGTAGTCTATGTCGACTTGTTACAAGTTGAAAAATATCCTGGCAAGGGAAGGTGGCTCTATTGCGCAAAGTATAAAGTCCCTTTAAATAGAATGTAACAAAATTGCATTGCAAGTACCGAGTTTATTGGGAAATTTGCTGTCGAGTGTATTCCCAAAGCGCGATGGCACCGCTGACATGGACATTGAGCGACCTAACTACTCCTAGCTGTGGAATTTCAACGCAAGAGTCCAGCATATGGATTATTTCCACGGGTATTCCCTCCTTTTCACGGCCAAGGACCAATACCTGCCAGTATCAACAAGAATTTATTGCTCCGAAATAAACGTGAGAACTATATATGGAGTCATTGACCCAAGTTTACAGACTTAAAGTACGGTTTTGAACATTTAGATGTGCACTGATGACAGGAGAATATGCACATTGCTGTTGAAGATAAAGAACAAGAGAATGAGATTTCTGTTAGCAAAAAATCAAAGATCATTCATATTGAAGTAGGACTAACTATTAACAGAGTAAAATTTATAGAAAGCTTCTGGAATTCCAAGGCTGGAGTAACATCATATATGCAAACATAGTACCGAAACTTTTAAATACTCTTTTTAAAATTTGACTAGTGAACTTGGAGATCCACAATCCTAACAACACTTACCACTTTTTTGGGAAAAATACATCGGTCCAATGGTATGCTATTTGCAGTTTGCTCTAGACCAAAGAGAGCATATCCCTCTTTCTCCGATCTCTCCAAGAAAAATTTTATACTTCTCTCCGGGACTTCCCTTACTGGAATCCACTTCTCTGCTGTTACACTGAAATAGGGAAATAGTTAATGGGAATGAAGTGAGATTGCAAAATATACTACAGAGTTTTAATAGTACATATTAACGAATGCTCGAGATCGGATCAGTACTGTCTTCAACATTTCATTTCCTCTCTACAACATTACTAGTTGACTCACAAATAGTATGAAGATTACCATGCGGTCTTTTGTTTAATGCATATGATCCAGAAACATAGGTTGACAGGAAGTGAATTAAGGAAAATATATAATACCCCATAGTTAAGGTCTAGTGAACATATTCTACAGTGTCATAACTTCACATAGAAGATCAAACTGCAAACTGATATATGTGAAAACTTCAATGGAAGTGAGAGCAATTTGAATGAGGTTATGTTTCTCCAGCAACTGACATATACCACAAGAACCAAAAAGGTAAATTGGAAAAGGCAGGATTATATGTGTATTGATGCAGGCAAGTGTACAAAATCATAAAACCTTAGAATTCACTAACAGCTGTTTCTTTTTGTAGATTCACTCATTATATAGCTCCTCCAATAGACCCAAGCACATACAATTCAAATCCTAATCTAATTTTAGAAGTATATTCCTAAAACAAAGATAACTGCTAGAAGTAGAATCCTAGATAAATGAAAAAAAAAGTGCAAGTGACAAGTAATTCCTAATCCATAATTCCATCTGCATTTTTGCATTACAAACATAAGTTCATGTCTGTTCGGTGAACTAGCAATCATATGGGTTCATTATTTTTTTTTATAGAATGTTGTCAGTTAACAGGGGCATTATGGCTCACGATTCAGCAGATTATTACTTTTGTAAAGAATAATGCTCTTCATCACCAGTGGTGATCACCATCCCACGTGACGATGTGTTGTCATTAAATGATAGTGTAACTAAATGTGGGGACATGTGATTTATTAAATTGAACTTATCATTTAATGCTACATAATGATGGTGATGATCACCACTAGTGACGAATAGCACCACTGTTTTGTAATTTATATTTATCCTATCTCCTAAAGTATTTATCTCACACACAGGTTGTATGCCATTTTACAAGGTCCATCTTAAAAGAGAGTGGGCTAGCATTTGTAAAGTTCTAGGAAAGTCACATCCAACTGAAATGCCAAGGAAGAAACAAAGGTTATCGTTTGTGGAATGAGAGTTAACTGCAGCAATATGAGATGCTTTTTATCTGGACAACCAGCAGTGAAGCAGGAGATTGTTACACTACATGGAGCTTAATTATACTGCAAGCTGTATTGTGAATTGATGAATGATTCACCTTTTCAAAATGTATAATCAAGTAAAACAGACATGTTTAGAGCTTAGCTCAAGTCACTTGCCTCCAGAAGGCAGGTACATATTGTAAAATTTTCAATGTTCATTTGGACCACTGGACCCAATGGACAGGTGAATATTCCTCTCTCATAGTAAAGAATTAGGGACCATTTGCGTCAATTTTCCATCTAAAACATTAGCTCATTCCTTATACTTCTGTACATATATACTTTTAAACATAATATAGTCACTTTGGTGTCCTTTGTTTATATATTGCTTGATTTATGAATTTGTTTGAACTTATTCAATTCTTTTGTTTGTTAAAGTTAAAAATATAGTAAAATCTATACTTTTTTCCACTGCAATTTCAAGACAGTGTCATTCATTTTTGTATCCTTCTCAGGAAAACATGCAGAAACGAAGTTCTGGACATTGCCTCCAAGGCCACTGCCATGTAAAAAGCCAGTAACTACAAGCAATTTACAATATAACAGCCATGGCTGATGGAATTGGGCAAACATTCATAGGTATGCATCCCATAGCTGCCACTACTAGCTACACAATCTTTGAGAAGAGATGTGCACAACTGTACCAATAAATGGGAACTATGATATAAATTAGAAGAACTGGCAAACACAATTAAGTTTTCCAAAGACATTGCAGCCTTTCAAAATAATCTACTTTTGTATTTCATCAACGGGCATGAAGATTCACAAAAATGTGAAAATTACTTAAATACCAAAAATATATATAACATGTGTGTAAAGACACACACACACACACATACAGAACTACAATTAATACCTGATGAGTTGGAACTGCTTGTCCTTCAATATATTCCGATCTCGCAACTACAAGCCCTGCTGCTCTAAATACCTGACATCAGTCAAGATTGTCATATTAATGAAACAGCATACAATGATGGTATGATAAACACAAAACCCATAAAAATTAATTCATGTACATGCCAAAATACAAATTAATCCGTATAACACACCTCACAAGTACGAGCTAACCCAGCAAGATTAGGTATCCGATCAATGAGTGATGCTACGAGAATTATTTGTTGCCGGTTTGCTCTTAGCTTCTCCATGGCCATGCTCCTTGAGTTCAGAAGATTATCAAGAAGGTGATCTTCATTTTCTATGTCTGCATTTCACAAATGACAAAGTTAAACTGCCGTTGATCATGTCAGTTAGCACAAGAAACTAAGCCTGCTTATCTTCTCATTTCCAGCACACATCATTACAAGTACAGAGTACTCAGGAACATAAAGAATAGATTTTTTCTCCCCAAGAACTATGTTGCATGCCACTTTGTACAGGTAGGAGAATACATTAAATTGGTCCCACTAGGTTGGTGTTTTTCAACAGAAGTGAAATAAGTGGAAATAAGCAGTGTAGAAGTAGTAGGACTTGTGCGTCCGAGAATATGTGGATGAAGATGGTATGATTGGTTTTTGTTTAATAAAAGATTAGAAAGCTAACAGGGTTTAACATACGAAGAAGTGATTTATATGATGGTTCATTATCCCAGAAGAAAGTAGAAGCCATCCCGTGCATCTCATGTTTCTGGAAACCGATTTTCCTTTGAAAGTCGTACGAAATGTCCTTTGGCAGCTGGATTAATACATCTCCTTCATTGGAATTCAACATGTCAGTGCATTTGGGATCTGCATTGGTACAAAAACTCTCATTCTTGATAGTAGCGGCATCCTTAGCCATTGAACTTCTGAGATCTTCCCTAGTGTCCTGTTAGAAACATTGATGAGAGACCAACCCCAAAGAAAAAATAGAAGGACAAAAATAGTAACTTGCATACATTTAAAAAGTTAATAACTCTATCCATGAGGGTTGTTGGAACACATTCAAACTCCAGTTCCTGCGAACATTCCACAAAAAGGTGATTAAAGAATCTAGTGGTATCAAACAAAATTAATTGAAGGATTGTTCAGTGCTTAAAAGTTGAAATATAAATATTTCTTGAAGCATGTGAAATTAACCAAACTAATATAGCACCAAATGGTGCACACTACGTGTTGCATGTTTTGATTTTAAATAACCTATTCATGCAAGAATAACTATTGTCAAAAACATCCAAGCAAGAACCAGATGACTCAGAGGCTCTTTGCTTGAGAAATATGTGGGAAGACAACTTTTTCAGTTTAATTGAAAGCATCCAACCTTTATCAAGTAATAATGGCTAGACAAACTAACTCGTCCACATGTTAGTTGACTTGAAATTGCCAATGCTTCCAATAAAAGTTTGTGTGGTCTAATTGTAAACAATAGGTAGGAACACTTCCAAGAGAAACTACATATTGTCTCAGAGTTATTATAACATTAACAACAGAATGATTGTGGAAGAAATGAACACCAGTTTCCTTCCTAAGTCTTACAATTCAAACAAGAAGCGCTTTAACCAATTTGTAACATTCCTAAGAACATCAGCCACAAAGAACCAGAAACCTCAGGACAATATATATTGCAAATGGGGTCTACACGGGGCTCAGTGATGTTTGGGATTTTTTATATAGTGAGATGACAAACCAATATCATAAAAGTGATTTACGATGATAATAGATTTCCAACCTTTGGAATGCAACTGCTAGTCTGCCCCAGATTCTAATATCAACCATGTTAAACATAATGTATTAACACTGATCTCAACCCGATTTGTAAAGATTCCAGCCGGTAAAATAGACTTTATAGGATCAAAAGAATCGAGATAGCCATCCATTGATGCTCTTAGACTGCATTGATAAACAAGAAGACTAAAAGATAAACATTTATAGACCGACAAATAGAGAAGCATCAAGAATAAAAGATATCCTACAAAATAATAAATCCACATCCCATCACTTTCAACAGACTCTACTTCCTCCCCTTCCGTCCTTGATAAGCAGCTTTAGTTTTAACAAATAATTTTTTTTTTGTTGGTGGGTGGGGGTGGGGGGCAGTCATCATCTAGAAACTGGAGATTAATCTCATATCATACTACTTTACATATATAACTAAAAAAGAACAATATAAACTAAACCGTAGATTGGTAAATTCAGGATTCTTCATTATCATGATAATTAGCATAACATTAGGAGATAACTGTATATGGTATCACTATAATTGCAAGCTGGTTATATAAACTTTGTTATTGTAACAAACTTTTAGTAGTTAATTATGTTTTCTCGGCCTGTAAAAGTGTATCAAAACGTTTTTTTTGCTATAAAATATAAAATCATGTTTTTGCACAGAGAGCCACAAACACTTCTTTGCTTGCTCACTGCCTTTGTCAGTGTCTGCCTTCCTCTCCCAGTCTAACTTCAATAACTAGCTTACTTTAAAGCACCAAAAATGAAACATCGCACCCTAGAAGATTTTAATTAATACCATATCATGTTATAGCATGACTGATAAAAGTAGTAGGGCTATATTAGATATGCCATTCCAAAACTAATTCTATTTGCTTACTTCATTCCTTTCAATCATCAGATCCTTAACAGAAGGGAATCTTTCATACAGGAATAATACCATCGAGAAAATATAATAGAGCTGTGTCAGGATTAGATAATTATTTAAAAATTTAATTAGTGCTAGCTTAGATGATTATCTCCAAACAAGCTAGAGGAACAAAAAATTTAAAAATCTTATCAAGTACCATTGAAGTTAAAAGTTAGCTAAATATTCAAACATTAGTCATGAAAAGAATTAAATCTGGGAGATAAGAAATTACACCATCTTGCATAATGCATCTTCCATACTTTTAGCTGAAATTTTTAAAAGTTGAACTTTATTGTAGATATTAATGCGCTAAAAATGTGAACCCACATAAAAGACATCTCATTAACTAGAGCGCATCAAATTCAATGGACGTGTTAGCAAAAAATGCAACAGAGTTTACAGACATGCTTGGAGAGAAACTAAAACAAAAAAACATTTGTGTTGCTCAACCCATATGGGCACCTAATATTTCTACAGCCTCAAAATTCCTCGATGACAAAAGAAAAAAAAAGAAAAAAAAAAAAAAACACCACTTACCCGTCCACAGAGGAACAATCATGGAACGGTTTGTGTTGACCTAGAGGAGTAATGAAAAATTCCCCTCACATATGTAAGCAAAGACTTAGACCACAACAGAAAAATTGAATGTCCCAACTACAAAACAGAAAAATTGAATGTCCGAACTAGCTGCTTACATTTGTGCACAACCAGGCATGCAGCGATTCATGAAGAAGCAGAAAAAATTTATTATAGAAACAGTTGAATAATATAGGGACTAAAGTACCTATTCAAGATTGTTAGGGACTAAAGTGTACATATTTATTGTCATTTAATACCTTGTATATATATTCTCTCTTCTAAGTGAGATATAGAATTGATAATTTTCAAAATGTCCAAATAATTAAGTTGGTATCAGAGCAAAACAAAGGACAAACAAGAACCCTAACTGCCGTTACTCGCTACTTCTGGTCTGACCGAGTGCTTCCGGCGACATTTCCGACCAGCCCAGCCGCCAGCGACCCCAAGCTGGCCAACTCCCAGCTCCGGCAACCTCACGGAAGTCCTCCGGCGAGCAGGTTCTTCTCGGTTTGCCGAGTTTTGACTGCAAGCGCTGTGTTTTTTTTATTTTTTTGCCAGCACATTTCTCTTCTTCTCCACCAGAGTTGAGGACTCATACTGTTGCAAGGTAACTTAGCCCTCTATCTGCTCCGGCCACCACTATTCTGTTCCGGTAACTGTCTATTTCAGCAAACGGGAGTGGTTTTTTGGCTGTTTCTGGTGTGGGTTCTTTACTTTGTATTTTTTCTTGAGATTTGGCTGGGAATTGCTGCTGTTCTTGTGACTTAAGTAACATTGTGAAAGGGGTTCTGGGGTTTTGTATTATTCAGTGAGGTTGTCGTGGCTAAAATGGGTGAAAATAAGGATGTTTGTGCTGATTCTTTTCCATTACAGTCCGTTCCTACAGACTCTTCTCCATCATTTGCATCGTAGGTAGCTCGGATATCACCTCTTGAAGGTACTTCTGGAGTGGCATTTACTTCTACTACATCTGACACTTGGGTGATTAATTCTGAAGCCACTGATCACTTCACTTGTACTTCTTCCTTATTTAAGTCTAACAATTCCTCATGTTAAATGTGTTCAAATTGCCAATGGAACCTCCGTGAATGTGATAGGGGCTGGGAACATCTCTTCATCACCTAACCTCTCATTATCCTCTGTTTTATATTCTCCAGCTCTCTCTAATAACCTTCTATCTATCAGCAAAACCACAGATGATCTTGATTGTTCTGCTACTTTTGCAGGTTCTGACTGTGTTTTTCGGGATAATCAAATGAAGATGGCGATTGGAACTGGCAGGAAAAGAGGGAGTCTTTATTTTTTGGAAGGGGACACAAAGTTAGAGATAGAAGGGATGTGGGTTTCAAGTTGATTGTAAATCTACTTCTAGAGATAAAATTCTTTTGTGGTATTGTAGGTTGGGTCATCACTCATTTAACTATCTAAATCACTTTTTTCCCAAGTTATTTGAGAATATTTCTAGGTCCAAGTATGAAATGTGAAAAATGTGTTTTGGCAAAAAGTGTTTTGGCAAAAAGTCATTGGGTACCCTTCAAAGTAAGTTACAATAAAAGTTCAATTCCTTTTGCCCTTGTTCATACTAATGTTTGGGGACCTTTCTCTACTCCATCGGCTACAGGCCACAAATATTATGTCTCTTTCATTGATAATTGCACTTAGGTATGTTGGGTTTATTTCTTGAAATCCAAGAGTGAAGTTGTGAATGTGATTCCTCAATTTTTACAAATGATTATTACTCAATTCCATACTCAAGTCCAGGTCTTTCACTCTGACACTGGTAAGGAGTTTGTGAACCAATCCCTTGCTACCTTTTTCAGAAACCATGGCATTCTTCATCAAGCCACTTGCGCTTACGCACTACAACAGAATGGAATTGCTAAGCATAAAAATAGGCATATTCTTGAAGTGGCCAGATGTTTGTGCTTTACCATGAATATTCCAAAACGTTTTTGGGTAGATGCTATTAGTATTGCCGTGTTTCTTATTAATGAATGCCTGCTCGTATTCTTAACTATCATACTCCTCTAAGAGCCTTGTCAAAATTTCACTCCATTCCATCTGCCTTAAATATTTGTCCTAAAGTCTTTGGTTGTGTATGCTATGTCCATGTTCACTCCCACCTTCAAGAAAGATGGATCCTCGTGCTCTTAAATGCATTTTCCTCGGTTACTCCAACTCACAGAAGGGCTACAAATGCTTTCACCCCCCTACTCAGAAATATTATGTCTCTATGGATGTTCAATTTTGTGAATCAGAGTCCTTTTTTTCTAGGGGTGTGCAGCTTGTTCCTCTTAGGCGGAGATTCATGGTAAGGAAGAGGAACATGTCAGGTTAGAGGAAACGAAACATTGGAGTCACGAGGGTCAAAGAGAGAGAGAGTTGAGGTTTAAAGGGAGAGAGAAGTTGAGGGTCAGAGGGAGAGAGAAGTCAGAGCTCAAAATGATAGATCTCCTAGCATGTATCAAGAACACCATACAAGGAGAACTACTTGCCCTGCTCTACCGGAAACTTCCGCCTCTGATCCTACTGTGCCATCGGATGACTCTTCCCAGGTTGAAAATGAGGTATCCAATTCTTCCTCCAACTCAAACCCCTCAGCTCCACATATTGAAGTTGAGGACTTCTCCCAGATCGAAACTGAGCTATCCAACTCTTCCTCCGACCAAAAACCCTCAGCTCCACATGCTGAAGTTGATAGGAGATATCCTTTTTGTGATCGTAGAGAACCAGACAGATATGGATTCTCAAAACATTCTTCCAACATTGTCTACCCCATGTCTGACTATTTATCATACCACAGTTTATCTAAAACTCACCTCACATTTACTTCTCAATTATCTTCTATATCTATTCCTAGTCACTTTCAGGAAGCTCTTGAAGATCCTAAGTGGAAATCTGCAATGCTGGAAGAGATGAATGCTCTCCAAAACAACTTTACTTGGGAAATGGTCGAGCTACCTAAAGAGAAAAAGACCGTAGGGTGTAAGTGGGTGTTCTCAGTGAAGCATAATTCAAATGGTACGGCGGAAAGATATAAGGCTAGATTGGTTGAAAAAGGATACACACAGACTTATGGGATTGATTATCGGGAGACATTTGCTCCCTTGGCAAAGATGAGTACTATCAGGGTTATCCTATCTTTAGGGCCAACTTGGATTGGCCATTGTGACAATTTGACGTTAAACATGCTTTCCTCCATGGAGATTTGACATAAGAAGTTTCTATGGATCAGCCGCTAGGGTTTCCACATCCAGAAAGTAAGGGGTGCAAGTTAAAAAAGGCCTTATACGGCTTGAAACAGTCACCGAGGGCTTGGTTTGGTAGATTGAGTTGTTCGATGAAAAAATATGGTTACAGGCAAGCTCTAGGGGATCACACACTTTTATAAAAGAAATGACAAGTGATATTACATTACTTCTTGTATATGTGGATGACATGATTGTTACGGGTGTTGATGGAGGTGAAATTGAGAAACTTCAATGTCATCTAGCTAAGGAGTTTGATATGAAGGATTTGGGGGCCTTGAAATACTTCTTAGGGATTGAGGTATGTCGATCCAAGTAAGGGATCTTTCTTTCCCAGAGAAAATACACTCTAGATCTCTTAGCTGAAACTGTTCACTCAGCATGTGAGCCTGTAGACACTCCCATTGAGGTTAACCATGGTTTGTCCATCTTTCCTGACCAAGTGCCAGTAAACAAAGAGAGATATCAAAGACTTGTTGGGAAACTAATCTACTTAACTCATACTCCGCCAGATCTATCCTATGTAGTGAGTGTTGTAAGTCAGTTTATGCATAATCCAAGTGAGCGACACATGCAAGCAGTAAAACGTATCTTGGCTTATCTAAAATCCTCTCCTGGTAAAGGTGTCTTGTTCTCAAAGAATGGGCATTTAGATATTGTGGGATTCACAGATTCTGAATTTACTGGGGCGAGGCTGGATGGAAAATCCACATCTAGGTACATATCATTCATTGGTGGCAACTTAGTAACATGGAGGAGTAAGAAGCAGACTGTGGTGTCTTTATCTAGCGCTGAAGCTGAATACAGAGCTCTACACCATGGAATAACTGAGCTTACACGGCTAAAAATTCTTTTGCCTGAGCTTGGGTTTGGGCCAGACAAACCTATGGTACTATTTTGCGACAACAAGGCTGCTATTGAAATAGCAAATAACCCAGCGCAACATGATCGAACAAAACATGTGGAGATTGATAGGAACTACATCAAAGACAATCTCGATTCAGGGAACATCCAAATTTCATACATCAAAAGTGCAGATCAGCTAGCTGATGTGATGCCATGCTGTTCCCGCAGGCCCTTTCCATATGCCACTATCCAAGTTAGGCATGTGTGACATCTTTACACCATCTTGAGCGAGAGAGTTGAATAATATAGGGACTAAAGTACCTATGCAAGATTGTTAGGGACTAGACGTGTGCTCTTCCGATCTGTGATTTAATACCTTGTATAAATACTCTTTTTCTTCTAAGTGAGATATAGAATTGATAATTTTCAAAATGTCCAAATAATTAAGTGATACTTTAAAGAAATTAACTTCATAGCACAAATACGACAGTTAAATATCAAAGCGAAAGCATGCTTTGTGCGGCCAACTTACATATGAGCTACACTCACTAGTAATTCCTAACTATTCAAAATGTCACACCTCCACCTCCACCCCCACCCCACCCCAACCCACCCACCACCCAAAAAAAAAAAAAAAAAAC
>CAVNYN010243762.1:0-67050 GCA_963692815.1 Nyctanthes arbor-tristis | reverse complement strand
CAAGCTAAATTAACAAAATTTTACACCAAGTAAAACTCTTCACTCTAATAACATTGATGGTCATAATTTTTGAATCAAAACACATAGTGATGAGAGATTGAAACCTTCTAGTAAGTTTAAAAAAAAAAAGGAAAAGAAATTTTTCCATAAAAATTTATGTTTCATATATTAATCAATACAAATTTGTAAATACGAAAAGAGAAAACCACAAATTTTTCTAAAACATAAATAATAATAATTTTTTAAAAACCAAAAGAAGAGAACATAAATAATAATAATTTTTTAAAAACCAAAAGAAGAGGCACGTTATAAAAAAAACCAATAAACACACATTAACACACTAAATTAAATAACTAATGCAACTTAATTTATGAAACATTTTATTGTGAGGATGGTTTCATGTAATTTATGGCACATTACATTGTTTTAAATGCTAAATTTAAAAAGAAATACCTATAAATTTTATTTGAACATAAACAATAATGATTTTTTGAAAAGAAACTAAACGAAATGTATAAGAAAGTTGTTAAAAAAAAAAAAAAAGAAAGAAAAAAGGAAACGTATAAGGGAAAAAAAAAAAAAGGAAAGAACTAAAAAGAAGTAAAATTAAAGTAATGGCTAAAGAAGTAAAATTAAAGTAATGGCTGCGTTGATTTTAATTTCCAAGTCCGGCGTGATTTGCCTTGCAAATGGAAAACTCTTCCTATAGGAAATGGAAAAGTCTTCATAGTAATATTCAATTTCGCAGTCCAACAGATGTTTAATGCATACAATACGACTTTAAAGGGAACAAAAAAATAAAAAGCAGAAATTTCCCCAATGGGCAACTCAAATTTTCCCGCTAAAAGCTATTTATAGACTATTTCTCTTTATATAATATATAGATATCATGTGGATACATCAGTCACATGACATGCATACATAGAAAATATATGCGCTATAAGAGCACTTATATGGGGTGGGAAAATAAATATAGATATTGTTTTTTTTTTTGCTTTGATTTTTATTTGATTCCAATTTTTTTTTAAAAAGCAACCAAATCATATTATTATTGTGTTTTTATTTATTTTTAATTTACTAAATTTTTTTATTAGCAATTAAAGGGTATTATAGTCATTTTTAGTTAAAAATGGTAGATACCGCCAAAAAGGTGATAATTGAGGGTAAAAAATCATTTTCTAAAGGGTACGGATGAAAAACGCAGAAATACGAAAGGTTGGTGGTAGATACTGTCAAGTAGCCTTTTATATTTTATATTCCTATTTTGCGAGAGATCATTTGCATACCTCATCATTTCAAATATTCATATCTATTGTTAAAAAATAGTGTACAAACCATTAGTATATTATTACTATGTTTATTTTTTTATATAAGTTTGATGGTGACTAACTACTCAAATTTTTATATTATTACTGTCTTCTTCCCATGCAACGCATGTGTGAGAATTATAGTTATAATAATAATAATAATCTATATAATAATAATAAGACATGTTTGTCTGGCATGGTTTTTTACCCGCTCATAGTCTGGCTTCATAAGGAATCTGATGACGTCACTAATAATGTCATCTGTGAAATTATATTTTTTTCCTGAATTATCTTCTTCACCACATCTTCCTTATCTTTTCCTTTTCGAAATTTATACTGATCCAATCCGTCTTCTAATTTATATAGTTTTGTTTGTGTTAGATTCAAATTTCCTTAATTTCTCCTCTTTGTGCTTTATCCTCGAATTTTTATCCGATTATGGCTTCAATCTTCTATAGAAACTCAGATATTCTAATATTTCTCTTCCCTTATCTTTGATTGTTGATTTGAATTAATTTTCTTTTTATTTCTTTAATCACTTCTCATGATTTCTACTTCTAGGTTTATGATGTAAGACTTTTTTTTCTTAACTCTTCGTGCATCTGTAATTTCTTTATCCGAATCAATTTTTTTGAGACTATTTGAATTAATTTTTTTATATATTTTCTTAATTAAACCCTTTTCTTGATTTTTAATTTTAGGTTTCCAATTGAATATTTTAATTGTGTTTCGTGTTGTCTTGAGCTTGGATTGCACTTTTATTGTATTTTATTTTTTAACCACCCATTTACCCACAATTTATTATTTTATTACATACGAATTAAAATTATCTCTCTCTCTCTCTCTCTCTCTCTCTCTCTCTCTTTCTTTCTTTCTCTCTTTGACACATACACACACATACTACTCTTGCTAGAAATATTATAATAAACATTTGAAATTTTTTTACGCATGCTTCAACAATTCTCGAATTAATCCTTTAAAAAAAACCAATTCTCAAATTAACTTACACATATTTTAAATTTATGAAAAGCCTAATTTAACGTACTATGGTTTGATTGTTTTTTTTTTTTTGGAAAATAAGTATACTTACATAAATTTTACATTGCCACTATTTTTTCGTGGAAATTAATTAATTATACTTATATTATATTTTGTGGAAATTTAACAGAAAATTGTTGCTTTCTTGGAAATTAATTAATCATACTTATATTATATTTTATGAAAATTTAACAGAAAATTGATTGCTAATTCTATATTTTCCTTTTTTAAGTATAGTAGTTATTTTTTAATATTTATTTTTTAATTATAAATAGTTAGAAATACAATCAGAATAAAACTTACTTACTTCCTTCAATAAAAAAAATAAAAAAATAAATTCCCTGTTTATAGTATACTGGGAGAATAATCAGTACATCATCTTTCTTTTTGCACTAAAATTTTTTAATTTCTGTTGCTATGCCCGTGCAACGCACATGGTGAAAAATCTAGTAGTAGTAATAATAATAATAATAATAATAATAATAGACTACATCAATGAACTTACTAGACATGTAGGGGACAAAAATAAATAAGCATGTACTATAGTAGACTACTAGTAGTCCGAACAAGGAAATATGGAACCCTAGGAAATGGGTAGCTCAAAATTGAGTATTATACAGCATTTCATTGAGTATGGACATCATTGTTGTTTTTGTTGTTGTTGTTATTATTATTATTATTATTACTACTAGTTTAACACTCGTGCGATGCACGGAAAGAACAATGTTAAAAAATATATCTAAAAGAAAGTTGAACAGTGAATGAAAAATATTTGTAGATCCGTTGAAAATATAAAAACATAAATGTACAACCAATTAATTTAACAACACCAGTAAACATTTTTACTGGTAGAGTTCAAAAATATTAAAAAGATAAACGAAATTCATCTGATAATTCTTACGTACATATGCATTAGTGGAAAATATCAATCACCATCATCATCATCATCATCATTTAATAGATTCACACCGCAAACTCAACAACTAATATACAAAAGCAGAATTTGGAAGTTCAATAATGTGTGCGATGACCTCCTAAATAAAACTTGATCATGTTATATTTTTAACACAAGCAACAGAGGTGTATGCGCCTAGAATTTGTTGTTCTTCCGACTTAATAAGTGCAATCGAATGTGAATGCAATTGGCCATTAGTAGTAGCGTTAATTAGAACTCAAGATGAGACTTGAAAAAATTTCATGCATGGAGCCCTTGTTTAAAGTATGAAATTAGAAATTATCAATAAGCGGCAACTTGTAGTAGTTTTATTTATTCTCTGACTCTGATAGATTGGGCACTGATTGAGAAGACATCATATATGTTGTCGAAGATTGATATCCCATTTGTTTTATGAATACATGTACCTTGAACCCCTACCCACCCCCTTCCCAATAAGTATTTGTGTATTCTTTGTTCATCATTTTAAAACATTGTATCCAGTAGCAGATTTAAAATTTTAATTTACACGGTTGTAACACAAAAAATTACAAATTTAATAGGACTAAATATAAATTTTTAAAATTTTTTATATAAATTAAAAAAAAGTGGACCGACCCATGCTAACCTGTGGCTACATCCGCCCTTGACTGCACCATTATCATTAAAACTTTTACATAAAAAATGCTAAGGATCATTTTCCATTGCATATATATATTGGAAAACTCAAGAGAAAAAAATTAAAACA
The DNA here is from genome assembly GCA_963692815.1 of Nyctanthes arbor-tristis. Lineage (NCBI taxonomy): Eukaryota > Viridiplantae > Streptophyta > Magnoliopsida > Lamiales > Oleaceae > Nyctanthes > Nyctanthes arbor-tristis. The sequence goes on along the minus strand of CAVNYN010243762.1, from coordinate 63,023 downwards.
TATGAAATTAAAAAAAAATCCATGTAACTAAACTGGATGAGTTCTCTTTTGAATGATAAATATTGAGTTACATTTAAAAAATAAATATTTATCTATAAATTAAAAAATAATTTCAAATATACTAAAGAGAGAAAATCAAAAATATATTCATTATTGTCAAAATAAAAATTAGATGAGCACTAATGATTTATTTATTTATGGGTATTGTAACGAAATATATCTAAAAATCAAACATAATTTAAAAACAAACAAATATAAGAAAATGAGAAACTAAAATTGTAGTACAATGAGATTCAAGAAATTTGTGATACAATGAGGGCAAAAATTATTACTATCGCGTTTGCAATAGAGAAGAGAAAACTAAACCACGCTAAGACATATTATCAACGCCATAATCAAGGAAACGTTAATCTGTACGCGGCTTTGAATATGCAAAATGTAATTTGAAAGAATGGGAAGGATCTGGAGTGGATAAGGAGAGGAGATTTGAAGGTGCACAAAAGGAATTCTCCAATTTGTAGGCGTCTAAAATAGAAAATGATGAAAATAGGCGTCTAAGAAAAATAAATAAGGAAAACTGAATCTCTAATTTGCAAGCGTCTGAAATAGGAAAATAAATAACATATAAGGAAAAATGGGGGTAAGTTACAATTTGCCACAAGAGTGTGGTAGTTATAGACACCGCGTAAAAATGACGGGCAAGTTGCGGTGTCTATAGACACCGCAACTCTTAATTTAGATATTAATAGATTATTATTATTATTATTATTGAAAATGTTATTATGTACATAATAATAAATCATAATAAATAACCATAAAAGAACTGATAATATTTAGAAGAGGAAATTAGAACAATTGTCTAAATTTACTAGCCTTTTTGAAAATATGTCCAAATTAATTAATATTTGCACTCATGGCAAAAATGACAAAAATTGGACAATAATGCCCCTTACTATAACTTGAAATTTACGACCTACACAATGTTTGAAAAAAAAATTAAAAAGAAAACGGTAATATAATCAGTCAATTCGGTGAACAAGAAAGCAAAAAAGAAAAAACAAGCCAGGCAAAGAACACACAGGCGATTCAAGAGGGGATTCAAATCGGAAGCAAAATCCTTAAGCCCCAACTTCGGTTGATGAAGAAATCTAACCAAATCGAACCGGGGTCTTGACTGATTGTGTTGATGATTTCTGCTCCCTTCGACAACTTAAAACCCTAGGCTCCAAATCCATCTAGCAAACAATCGAACTCCAGAAAGTGTGTCGGCCAGAACTGTAGTTAATTCTTTCCAGCGAGGTCGTAAATTGGAACTCTACAAGAGGTAAATGGTAAGAAATTCTGTCAGCTTCCTTCGGCTCGTGGTTTGGAAATCTCGGTAAATTTCTGTTTTCATTTATCTAGTTTCTGGTTTTTTTTGGTTTGTTGGGGTTGTCACACAACACTGATGGAGTAAAATTAGTGCATCGTATTGTGGATTTTGATATGTAGTCAATAGTTTGAATTGCATGAAATAGCATTATATAATTGAATTTTGTTGCTGCTTATTGGTAAGAATCTCCACTTACAATGCTGTACAAGCCCATGCGGCCACACAAGTCAATGATATTTAGCCACACCATTTCCTTGTACAAAAGTCGTCTTCTTGATATGACATTTTGTTAACAATGCTTTTTGTAGACTTTCAGTAAAACCCTGAAAATTGTGTTAACAATTTTTGATATGGCTATTGAGATTTAAATCTTCATCTTAGAGAATCATATAAAAATGGGGAGCTTATTTTTTCTTGAGAGTCCAATATCAACTACACTTCTAGGGGGCACTTCTTTATAACATTACTTCCGGAGATATTATTGAAGACTTTGGATAAAGTGAAATTAGGGGGAAAATGGGAAATTGAGGCAGTTGCTTAATTGGTAGGAAGCATATGAGAAGCTAGAACTTTTTTCATCTTTAGCTAATGCCTGATTTTTCTTTTCTCTAATTTTTTTTGGTTCTTGGGGACTTAGGTGTAAGGTAAAGATTCTTTTATCGTTATTTGGAAAGTTTATGAAGTAGTTTTGTGGTTATAGTTGGTATTTACGATTCTTTATCCCTTGAATCTTATAAAATTTGTTCTCCTTTCGATATTCTTTTCCTAATATTAGTCAATTATTTACTTGTGAACCCCAACATGTTCATGTAAATTTGAAGTATCATTGCTGTAGGATTTTTGTTTCAATGCTCTTAAATACAATAATTCTTTATGAATTTATATATCAAAATGTAGAAGTGCTATGTGTTTAACCAGCAAGTAAGATATATTGTTGAGAACTTAAGATAGAAAAATATGGTAGTCTACTAGCACGTGGAGTACACAAAGTGATTATAAGAATATTAATTTTGAAATCTATCCTTTTTTTCTGATTATTTGTCAACTAAGGTCATTTCTACCACATATCCACTCTGCTCGTAGTTTGATTCTATCTATACTAGTGCGAATGCTGAATACTAGTCCAAATGCAAGCAGCCAAACATAGCCAAAAACTCACTAATTATAGTGGGGGACATTTGTTGCAAACTAATAATTTTGTGGATTACTGTCTGTTAAATTTACATAAATCATTCTGGTAATTATATGTTGCAATTGTTCATATGTAAGCTTCTAGTGTTGATTGCCAATGTAAATAAATACCATTGCCTCCCAACTGGTAATAGATTGCCCGCTAGACACCCCTTTTGCGCCTAGCATTGGCCTGGGGAATATGTCAGCATTTAATGTTCAAGTTGAATAAGCAAGTAATGGTAACAATTCTGGTTTTGTTGTTGGTACAGAATTCAGTCTGGAAATGATAGCAAGGGATGGTAAGGTGGCCAAGTCTTTTACAGAAAGGATAAGTGATTGCGATGATGATGGTGGTGTACCAGCAGAATTACATGATAAGGTTGATAATGCTCAGACGGCTAACAATCTGAAAAGGGTAACAAGGTCTACCACAAAAACATCAGTTCTTGACCACTACTGGTATTGTAAACAGGTGGAAGAGAAAGGAGACTAAAAGTTCATATCAATGTACTCGATACACAGCAGAGCGTGCCCGGAAAAGAGTGTAGTGGAAGCTTATGTTAACTTCTTGCTGCAATATCCTGTTCCCAGATTTTTTCTTCTATTCCGATCTCCTTTAACCATCCTTCGATGTCGCTTCTTTTGTCAAGCCTTTTGTGATTATAGATTTTCCTGTGGGGATGTTATGCACCTCTGAATACCTTAGGTAAACTATGCATATGCTACTGACATTAGGGGATCAATATTGTAGATTAACCATTTTGCACTCATTACTAGAAGAATTCCAGTTGGTCTAGTTCTTCATTTAATATCAACTCAAGCACATTATTCTACACTTATGTGACACGTCGAAGATTGTATACTATAGGAACAATGTATAGATTGCTAGAAAACATAAATGTTACGTAATTCTACTATTTCTATATAACCTAAAATGTGTGTTATACGGTTACCACTTTAAGGCATCACATTGGTTGCTACAAAAGTTCTAAATTTAATTCAATTCTACATTGCTGTACAACCTAAATGTAGAATTATACAAAAATGAGTTACGTGAATCCTTTAAGTTTAAAGACATTTAGTCAGTTGTTGGAAAGATCTCATTTACGTAGATTTTACAATTCGCTATAACCTACATGTAGTATGCTATATTAAAGGGTTACTTTAAGCTTAACGATATCACTTGAATTGCTGGAAAAATTCTACATTTAATTGAATTCTACATTCCTGTACAACGTAGATGTAGAATTCTACAAGAACGCGTTATTTCAACCGTTTAAGTTTAAAAAATTTAGCTAGTTGCTGGAAAAATTCTACATTTACGTAGACTCTACAATTCTCTATAACCTAAATGTAGTATTCTATATTTAAGGGTTACTTAAGCTTAACAACATCACTTGGGTTTTAGGAAAAATTCTACATTTCTATACAACCTAGATGTAGAATTCTACGTTTAAGGGATACTTCACCACTTTAAGCGTGAACACGACTCATTAGTTGCTAGAAACACTCTACATTTAATTAAATTCTACAAACATAGTAGTCTAGATTATGGATTAATTTATCACGCTAAGCTAAAGGTAGTAGTCTAGATTATGGTTGTGCGATGGTGGAAGATGGTTGCCAGCTTCTTTTCTTTCCCTCCAACATGATTATCTATTGTGTAAAACAAATTACCCATTGTGTCTTTTATTTACTAATTCCACCTCATTCAATTTGGACCATTGATATATATGTACTACACAAAATCTCAACTATCCAATTAGTTTTTTCATTTTTACAAGAAGGATATATGTGTAATTTTACCCAACAAAATTGCAATTTTTCCAAAACCTTAAGTTTTTTGCCTTTTTTTCATAACAAAGTCCAAAACTAGTCTATTTCTCCAATTGTCCCTATTTAGAATATACCTACAGCAATGTCAGGATGCTTGAGTTGATCATCAAAGCAATAGAAGTAGTTTTTGTTATTTACTAGAGGGATATAATTGATTTATATATTTACGAATCACTGTAAAAAGTTGTTAAAATTCAAAAAGCCATTTTCTTATTCATGATTTAATAACTAGGTGCTCCTCGTGAAAGCAAAAGCGTTCTTTGAAATTCTACATCAATTTCAAAGGGGATTTAAAAAAAAAAAAGTAAAAGGGGAATGTTATTTATTTGAAAACCTATTTTCTCGAGTGTGTTTAGATATCAAATTATCAATACTGCATCTCTCAAAATGTATCGATGTACACTTTAATACGAGTTAATTTACAAAGAATTACAAACACATCTCTTACACAAATTTAGAAAACTATCATATTTATTTTAAAGAATCCTAACTAATTTGCAATTCCCACAATTTAATTTGTAGGTAAAGATGTTTTTTAAAATTAAAATTGAGTAATATTAAATTTCAACTTTTCGTATAAATAAGCCAAGACATTTGTAGTCTAGTGGTAGCATTGGTTGTTTACACTCTTGGTTAAGGGTTCGATTCACTTACCCGACAATCCCTTTGTAATGTAAAATACTAATAATTTTCACACCTTCAAATTTGTAAAATCCTAATGATAATGTAAAATTCTAATAATTTTCACAACTTCAAATATCAATCGATAAATTTCCCCTGAGAGTATCACTATATATATATATATGCTGTTTTTAATCTTTTTTTTTTGATATATATAGGCTCTGTTTAATCTTTTTTTTTTTTTGGCTCATTTTAGTCTTTCTTCAATAATAATACTAATTATTTTTGGATCCTGGTTGCAATAATTTTTTATTACAATTGCTGGATTTACAAAAATACCATCTAATAATAATAATTAGTGTTACAAAAATACCATCTAATAATAATAATTAGTTATCGACCATATATTGGATGTGTGTAGGCCTTCAAATTCACAACTTACATATAAACAACAAATTCATGTTTGTCAACTAACAAATATCAGTTATTCATATTATATAAACCTGTCTACCTAGAATTACTCTAATAACAAAAGTTTTACATATATTAGCATTATGAGACATAAATTTTTATAACTATCCTATCATATTTTGATTTGTTTGTTGGTAACATTTTTTGCACCAGTTAATTTTTTTCTTTTTTCTTTTTATACATTGGATATAGGAAAATAGAGGGGAACCAACATCAGTTATTCATGTTAGATAAATATGTCTCCATATAATTACTCTAATAACAAATGTCAATGAATTTTTATACAAAAATTTCATATAAATTATTAATACAACTAATTGAGTCATATTAGTATTATGAGACATAAATTTTTATAATCATTCTATTATATTTGAATGAGATATAAGTTTTTACAATCATTATATTATATTTGAATTTATTTGTCGGTAACACTTTTTGCACAAATTAATTCTTTTTTTTTATACAGCAGGTATAGGGGAGGGGAGGACTTTTTGTCTAAAATATGAGAAACCTAACCAATGTAGTACTTGTTTGAATTACAACACTAGTTAATTTTGTATGTATAAATAAAAATTAATTGAGCTGATTCAATAAAAGTAAAATGTTTAAAAATTGTTGAACAACTATTACATTGCAACTATATTGACATTCGGTCTATCTCTCAAATAAATAATCCAACTCCAAGTATAGTAAGACCATATTTAAAACAAAAAACAAAAATTTTTGTTCCATGGGAAATCATCGAAAAGTTCTAATTTATATTAATTATAGAATCGGCAAATTGGAGCAGTATAATTTTAAAAAAATCAAATTTGATTATTACACTACAATAACCATATAAAAATTTCTTCAAAAATCATTAAAAATTGAAATTTACAATAAAGTTACAGATTTTTAGAAATTTATTCGTTTAGAGACGTACTATGCATGTGTTTTGGAATTATAAAAATTACTATTTACTTTTTTTGAAATAGAACTCTTAATTAATTTCGTCTTCGATTTGATAAGTAACAAATCTCTAATTCAAAATAGCTGGCTAGAGAAACTATCGTGAGTTGATGATTAGATATGGGTTAATAAAGGGAAAAATGAGTATCATCTAATAACAATTTCAAAAAAAAAAAAAAAAACAAAGATAAAAAAATACAAAAAAAGGGAATTAAATGATATCACTAGAATTCTGACGGAGCCAGAAGTTTTACAGAGCCAGAAAATGAGCGTGAAAAACTACATTTCTCTTATTATATATAGATGCTTATTATTATTATTATTATTATTATTATTATTATTATTATAGTTTAATGACATCTAAGTGTATTTCTACACCCTTTATCAGAGTTCAATTCCTCGCCCTATAAATCTCTTGTAATATTTAAAAAAAAAGGGATAAGTGTTCTAAAAATTTCGTCTATGTGACATTTAAGTGACGCTTATACTTAAAACTTGAACTCTACATTTCATCACGTCTTACCCTTTATCATGATTGGCTCACGCTTTTATCACAAAATAATCGATATCAATATTTTCATGCCCCACGCTTTTTAAAATATTTAGCAACTAATCGTTACACTACATGTCATTAAATATTTCCACCTCATTTCATCCATTTAATATTATTATTATTTTTTATTAATAGCCATTAATAGGATTCCGCCACCCAATTTTTACCGCCCCCATTTTCATCTCATTCTCCCTCCCTCCCTCCCTCCACCCGCCCCTCTCATCAGTAAAAATTAACCTTTCAAACTATTATTTTTTTTGACTCTTTTCCACTGCAAAACAAGTAAACAACTGCTTATCATTTGATTCTTTTTGGCAGTATCGTATTGCACCGTTTTGGAATACAATTTCGCAAAGCAGAAAGGTAAGTGAATGAATATTTTTCTCTCTAATATTCTTTTCAAAATAATTCTATGATGATATCTATGAATAATTGAATACGTTGCTTTTGTATATGGCGAATGGGTTGTATTTGCTGTAGAAATATAAATAAATAATATTTGATTTTTTTTTTGGCTAAAATCAGGTTTTCATATTCAATGGAGCATTTAATTTGTAGTGAGAATTTTGATGGAGAACTTTTTGTGGGAATGAAAGTGAGTTCTGATGAAGAAGCTTATAATCTGTGTAATGCATATAAGCAAAGGTTTTAACATTCGCAAAGGTTGTATTCGAAGAGATGCATCAGGAAATATTAAACAACGACAAATTTAATGTTCTAAAGAAGGATTTCAAAGAGATGGGGATACTATTGAAGTGAAGAAGTTTAATAAATTAGAGACAAGAACAAGTTGCAAATTTATGGTTCGTTTTACACTTGAGGGTGAAATGTGGAAAATATCTCATATCAGTACTTGTCATAATTATATTTAAAATTATCACAATCGAGTGCATGAAAAGGTCAAAATAGACGAGAGAATAATATGTATTAGGAGAGAAGAATTGGGTGACTACTTGTTGGTCGGTGGGGAGAGAGGACAGAGAAAAAAGTGAGTTGAGAATGGAGCAAAAAATATTTACTACATTAAATGAGATTGACTTGCCATTAATAAAAAATAATAATATTAAATGAAAGAAATGAGTTGGAAATATTTAATGAATTGTAATAGAACTATTGGTTGGATGTACCACTTAGGATGATACATTCATTGTACTTAAGTTTTTCTCCACTTTTTAATAAAAAACTTCAAATACTCCATGAGTCCCTCGCAGGTCAAGTCTTGGCCGATAAAAAATAAGATTAATTATAGAGTTCGTAATTAATCAATTAATTACACTTTCTATATCTAGTTTCGAGTTTTCTATTGGTCAATTCATAGTTGTTGAGCACTGAATATTCAATACTATATATTAATTTTTAGATTAGAGATTTGAGTTGAGATAAAATCTGCTGATGTGGTATTTCCCCCAACAATTTTATCATAATCCATTAGTTTGACTCATTTTAATTTTTTCTTTTAATGAATTAAGAACTAATTCATTTTATCCAATTTCTGATTCTTGTGTCTATCCTATTCAGCTTTGTTTGATTTGGAGTTGTATGTCGTGAAGGAAAGATTAACATCTTACAATTTCTTCTATGCTAAATTCACTAACAACGCATCTAAAGACACTAGCCGAGTTACTATCTTGCACCGACAAAGAAGTTATATCATTTTCTTTAATGATCTAGCCCGAATAAATTACTGAAATCATCTTAAATTTTGAGTATCTAATCCAGATTTAACATTTTACTATATAGCTTTAAAAAAAAGTAGCTCGTTTTATAATATTGGGCATTATTATTATGAGTGAACTCTATCAATCAATCAAGAGGCAGTGGTAGCTAGCAAAACTTATGCAGTATGGGAGACATTTGTTTGGTAGTTGTTATTTGTTAATATATCATTTTTTCGATTCTGTCAAGAAACTCCCAAGTAAAAGTAAAATTGTCCGCAATACAATGATTTACCGGAAAATTTATCAGAAAAAGCTATTGAGTTCCGGCCATTGGTGGAGGTGGGTCTGCCCCGCCACTGCACCTCCGTCGACGGCTGCTGGTGGTAGAGCCCGAGAAGCCTATTGTGTACTGGGTTCATCGTCTCATCCTAAAGCTCGGTTTTTTACTCACCCAGCGACGTCGTTTCGCTTGAACACTGACAACAATGGTGATTCTGTGAGTTGATGTTTCTAATTTTTTGCATGATTTTATTGTTTATGTCATTTTGAGACTATGGGTATTTTTTGTCTTGAAATTTTTCAGCTCCCAACTTGTGGGTATGTAAATCCTTTTTGCATGCACTGATGCCAGAAAAATTAGAAGTTGAGGCTTTACATTTTGCTGATTGGATTTTATAGGGTGTTAAGTCGATTCTTGTGGCCTTATGATATTTCTTGTTTATTGTTTATAGCGGAGTGTTCCATTTGGGATTAAAGGGAGTTGCTTTACTACTGAAGCTGTGTCTGATCTTCCTGTTGATGGGATGGTTGAGGTGCCTTTGGCGCAAACCGGCGAGGGTATAGCAGAATGTGAACTTCTTAAATGGTTTGTAGAGGAGGTGAGTGAATGATCTGGTATATAATGCTATTCTTAATCCAAAAGCAAATTGTTGATGGTTCTGTAAATGAATTTTTCTCTTTGTATATGCAATGTGAGTACTTTTCCTGTATTTGCAATTATATATGCACCAGTTTGAAGCTTTGAACTGTACCCTCTTTGTATGTTTCTCTTTGCCATTATCTCGTTTGACTCTACTTAAGATGGTCATTGAAAAAGTTTTATTCATGAGTATTAACTCCTCTATAAAGTTTGGTTGGTTTTACTTCCTGGAGAAAAAAAATAAAAAATAAAAAAAATGCACTTGCGCTCATCTATAAATATGTTTGGAAGTTCTTTTGAGTTTCAGGTTAGATTTGGAGAAAGTGTATATTTGCTATTTTTGACTATTGTTCACTGTTGTCATTGGATTCGCTTATCCTACTCCGGGCGCTAGTACAGTATGTGAAAAATTTCTATCTTCCACTTCCTGAAGAAGGAAATTTCAATGGCTTGCCAAATAGTGTGCCATCATGTTGATTTTTTGATCTAGCTAGTTAGAGGAAGTATAGAATAATAGAAGTACTCTTTCCACGACATTGTTGATTTTTTAAGTTTACTGCAATCATTGATGCTATTTTTGTGTCTGCTGGTTAATTTTCATATGTTTTGTAATCAAATTAGAAGATCCTAGTTAGTTGGGATGAATAGAATGTTGATAAAATCAACTGGCAGGGTGACCAAGTTGAAGAATTCCAACCTCTTTGTGAAGTTCAAAGTGACAAAGCAACCATAGAAATAACAAGCCGTTACAGAGGGAAAGTTGCCCAGATTCTCCATGTTCCAGGCAATATCATAAAGGTAACGACAAAAACTAATTACTGAAAATCTTTTGGCAAATCAAATATTGAGCCACTTTAATCTGCCTTGGGTCTATGTCCAAAGGGTGAAGGTCTATTAGCAGAGCAACTCCCCCCCATTTGATAGTTGGAATTTAGCATCATCTACCCTAGTGCCAGAGTTATGGAACACATAGGTGGCACGGCTACTGTATCTAAATTTGTAAATGGAAAGATATATATTTCAAGTACATCTTACAGTTTCTTTGTAAATAAGTGGAATTTGTGTGTTAACCATATATTTGATAGGCAGTGGTGTGAGGAATATATCATACTGGGAAGTGATATCCCCCTGTAATCTATGCTTCCAATTAACCATTCTCTTTGGGGTGAAGATATCTTGAATGAAAAAAAAAAACTTGAAAAGATATTAATCTTTGCTCACCTGCATTCATCTTTTGGTGTGGTGCTGAAATGTAAAGCCTTTCACCTTTGCACAATTATAAAATTTATGCTGTTTTTGCTCTACCAACTTTGCAATATCTCCAGTTTTACTTATGTTTTACAGGTCGGAGAAACTCTTCTGAAAATGTCTGTTGATGATAATGTTCCCTCAATTCAAAGTTTTGAGGGTTCGGAGACTATTATAGCACCAGATTCCAATCTAAGTGAATCAAATGATCATGATTCAAGGGGTAAAGCAAAGGTTGCTGGTATATTATCCACACCTGCTGTCCGTAATCTTGCAAAACAATTAGGTGTAAATCTTGAAGATGTTCTTGGAACTGGTAAGGATGGAAGGGTGTTGAAGGAGGATGTCGCCAATTATGCTCTACATGAAGGAAATTTCAAGGAAGGTTCAGCATCCAGTACTGCTTCTTTAAATCAATCTCTACGAGGAGTGGATACAGGCCCAGATGTTTCATTTGCACATGGATGGCAATATGAAGACCAGACAATTCCTCTGAGGTTTGGTTCTTATGTGAGCAATCACCCGAATTAGCTCATAAGAGCGAGCTTAATACGAAAATAGCTGAAAAGAAATTATGTTCATATTCAAGGTCTCAGACTTGATATAAAAACAGCTGAAGAGTAATTTTCTTCATATTCAAGGCTTCAGAGGCCTACCTAGCCACCCCGCTCTCTCTCTCTCTCTCTCTCTCACACACACACACACATCGTGAGGATAAGATCTTCCAATGGATTTACATTGTTTAATGTAATGTAAATTTGCCGTAATCTTTAGTTCTTAAGTGTGCATCTTTGTTAAAGTAATAGCAAACAGGGAAAAAGAGCAACTTGCATTCCAGGTTGAGAAAGTCTAGTACAGCTGCGACAAATTTCTATCGGTCAAACTCTAATGTTCATTGTTTTACCCCTGCAGGGGTTTCCAGCGTGCTATGGTCAAGTCAATGACTTTAGCTGCAAAAATTCCACATTTTCATTATGTAGAAGATATAAATTGTGATGCACTTGTTGAGCTCAAATCATTATTCCAAAATGAGAATTCTGAACCAGATGTCAAGTACACTTTCCTTCCTATATTGATAAAGTCACTCTCAATGGCATTGAGTCGATATCCGTTGCTAAATAGTTGCTTCAATGAGGAATTGCAAGAGGTTACTCTTAAAGGTATGGACATGTGTTCTGCTTCATAGTTTCCAATAAAGTGTTTCAGTTCAGGCTTTGGTGTCAATACTATGATGTCTCCCATTAATGTCTCTTTTGAAGGGAAATTCGCATAATTTGATGAAATGATTCAATATAGGTTTTTTGAGTTGTACTATTTGTGATGCACATGATTTTTCTAACATGGAGGTGATCGTAGTTCCAAAATATTTTGCATGATCAAGATAAAGGAGAATGGTTTACGTTGAAATAACTGAAGAATTTCTCAATGGTGGGATATACCTGTTTGGCTAGCTTAAAAAGTTTACTTATTAGTAGATAATTATTCTATTGCCCAATGCTGGAAATATGTGACTTTGATTTGTAATCTAGAGCTACTTTCAGAATAATAAACTTTGTTTCTGTCTTGAAAGTAAAAAGAAAAATACTTCAATCAGGCATGGAATAAATTGCTGTTGTGTAGATCTTTGCTTAAGCTTGGCCAGATGAGCTCATAATAGTTTTTCGGTGGAATTACTTTTAAGGGGTGATGGTGCTACATTTTAACTGCATTTGAGTTTGGTTAAATATGATACAGATACAAACTAATGCTTATTCTGAAGAAATTTTATAAACAATTCACACTGACCTGTTTGAATTTTGTGTACTAGTCATTCCTTCTGGGAAATTTGAGTATCTATCTGGTTAAAGCAATTCAAGTTTCATATTGCTTCTTTTCGTTCGTTCGTGTGTGTGTATGTGAATATATATATATATATAATTATTCAAAATATAACTGTAAGCCGCACATCATTCTTTAAGCTCTCATATGTTATTGGTAAAGCACATCCTTGGAGTTCATAGTGTTGCTCGATCATCTGACAAAATATCTTTTATGTGAATATTCTTCCATGACCATATATAATAATTTTCGTTTTTCTTTTCTTTCTGGTTATTGAAGGCTCGCATAATATCGGGGTTGCAATGGCTACACCGTATGGTTTGGTTGTACCAAACATAAAGAAGGTTCAATCTCTATCCATCTTGGAGGTCAGTTTTAATTGCTTCAACCTCAAGTTTTTTTTTTTTTTTTTTTTTAAAGTTAAATGTAAAATCGTATCAATTTCAAGCTATAGATCATGTTCCCCCACCCCCCACTGCCCACCCCCAAAGAAAAGGTCACTCTCTCTAGAAATTAAGATTAGTGATGTTGTCAATAAAAGTAACCTTGAAAAGTGAAACTATGTATGGCAAACTAAGTAACTTAAGGGAAGTTTGGTTTATCTTCAATCTTGGCCAGTGGCGAGGAGAGAAAGGGGTAATGGCTGGTGAAAGGTTTAAGTGAGTTCGGTGGATAAGATTCACTTTATGTCCACACAGAAATAGGAAATCATAACTGACTGTACTCTTTACCAAACTTCATTTGTTAATTCTCCTAATGAAATATCAGTATTCCATAATGTCTACTGTTTCATTGTTTAAAGGGAAATTTTGTAGTTAATTGTGCGCAAATTGAATTCAATGTCTTGGCTTCACTACCGTGCCACAGCCTAATGTTCTCTTGTTTCTTTTCCAAAATTTTCCATTCAGTTATGTGAGACAAAATGGTTCATTTTTCTGTTGCTCGTAGGAGTATCTTTGATAAACTTTGATTTCATCTTTGCCTTAAAGAATCTGTTATTAGTTATTTAGAATAAATTGACTGTTGATAAGCTTGTCTACATATCCTCCTGAAAAAGTTATTGATGTTTGGTTCAGATAACAAAAGAACTGTCCCGACTACAGCAATTGGCTCTAGCTAACAAGCTTAATCCTGATGATATATCCGGTGGAACTATTACCTTAAGCAATATTGGAGCAATTGGTGGAAGATTTGGTTCCCCTCTTATCAATGTGCCTGAAGTTTCCATCATAGCAATTGGAAGAATCCAGAAAATTCCAAAGTTCGCTGAAGATGATAGCATCTATGCTTCATCCACCATGACTGTAAGTATTGACTGATTTTAGCCAAGGAAAGTCTCCTGCCTCTTTATACATGCTTCACATGTCATGACACAAATATTTGTATGACACATTGACCAATCAGATAGATGCATTATGTCTGTTTCTGATGGAAGTAATGTTACTTGCTTTCACCTGAAATGGAACATAAATGAACCCGTCATCATGGTAAATGGTTTTAGACTTCAAGACGAACAAGTTAAAATCTTGGACTGTGTGGTGCATGCCAAACATATCCCATTTGTATTTTTGCCTGATTTAGATTTCTGTTTCAGGTAAATATTGGAGCGGATCATAGAGTTCTGGATGGAGCAACAGTTGCTAGATTCTGCAATGAGTGGAAGCTATTTATAGAAAAACCAGAACTTCTGATGTTGCATATGAAATGAGCTATTTGCAGTTTCACCTTCGAGCCAGTTGCATTTTGGTACTTCCATAAATGTTGTTGAAGTCGAGCAGCCATCAAAAATGAGAAGTAACTGTTCTAAACCCACCCGGGGCTTCTTAAAGAGTGAGCTAAATAATTACGTGGACCTTTGCCTTCTTGGCATTTGAGAGAACCTTCCTAGCCTTTGAAAGAACAGCTTCTAATTCCATCACTTCCCAAAGTGTCATATAATAAACACAACTATATGATAGAGGGAGCTTGAACTATGTAATCGTAATCTCAAGAGGCTTGACTTTCAGACTCAATAGTGTTCTTTTGAGTTGATATATATATATATATATATATATATGGTGCTCTCTTTTATGTATCACATCAATATTTTGAATTTGTCCTGGTTTCCTTTCTCATGAATCTGTTATGAAAGTAGGCTAAAGGCCAAAAACAACATGATATGGCACCAAATCACAACTAATAATAATCAGCTAAAGCTAAGCAATGATCCATAAAGTATGATGAGCTATTGAGTAAAGGGGGACCGTACAACATTTGGTCTTTTAGTCATTTTCAATAGATAAGTAATCCATTTTGAGTGACAATACTAACGAATATGTGACGAGGAGTTTTGATTTAGAGCCTTCCAATGATTCTATAACAGAGGTATATTAACTCGCATAGAGCCACAAACACACGTGTAAGCTCACATGTGAGTTCGTTCTTAAAACCACATGGCTACCTGTAACTTTAGCCGTTTTTCTATGGGTTAGATCGGGCTCCTACACGATGATTTGACTGTTTTCTATTAGTTCTCAACTTAGTAAAATTAACTTTAGATTCCATAGAAATAACAAAAAATGATCTCTATTTTCTATTAGTTCTCAGTAAAAGTAACTTTAGATTTTATAGAAATCACAAAAAATGATCTCCTACCATACTGTACACCATAACTTTGGAGCAAAATTTATGTAAAAAGTAATTGACTTTGCAAGTTGGAGATGTCAACATACCCAAAACAGAACAAAAGTTCAAGCCATAGTTGCGCAACGTAAGACGATTTGTTTGAAAAAAAAGCCGTCTTTCAGCCCAGACAGCAAATTCTTGTATATGTATACACAGATCCACACAGCAGCAGCAGCTTTCCCTCGTGCTAACATAGTATTAGCAAGTACCGAAGGATCCTTAAAATCCCCAAAAATGGCGACCTCGGCATATCAGAAGCTCGTAAGCGTTGGCACCAAAATCGTCGGTGTCGGCCGCAATTACGCCGCCCACGCCAAAGAACTCGGCAACGCCGTCCCCACGGTATTATTATACATAGATATACATAATGATCCAAATTAACTTCTCATTTTTTACCATAATTATTGCCGAAATGAAACTTGATTTACAAATTTGAATTCCCCATCAATTAACGTGTTCTGAATGTCAAAGATAAACGAGTCCCATCTCTAGACGAAGATTTTTTAATGTGTTTAATGTTCAAGAAAAGAAATTTTCTACTTTTGGGCAGTATTGATGCGAAAAAGGTTTTACTGAATTTTTGGGTTATCTGTTGGTTGATGTAGTTTGGTTTGTTTTGAAGGAGCCGGTGTTGTTTATGAAGCCAACTACGTCTTATTTGGAGAACGGAGGCAAAATTGAGGTGCCGGAGCCACTGGAGGCGCTAGATCACGAAGTGGAGCTGGCAGTGGTGATTGGTCGACGGGCTCGTGACGTGCCGGAAGCCACTGCTATGGACTATATTGGAGGTATAATTTTCACATATGACCTCAATTAACTCAATCAATGTCTGTGCAAAATTATCAATGCTGTTCGCCTGTGAACTTTGTAGTATCAACTGATTTTAATAGGGGAAAAATGAAATTTTGGTGTTGGTTCAATGGTATTATTGCTTTTGGGTTTTATTCTTCTGTATTTGTTGATTAATCATCTAATGTTTTCACCAGTTTGCTTACTTGACTACTAGCTGCAGAAATATGAATTTTTAGTCCTTGCCTCATCAAAAATTTTCCATGTATCGTGTGTGGATAAGCTTAAAACTTATTGTTTGACTTTAGTTGACACTTCTGTCAAGTTGGATTGGGGTTTATTAGAAAGTTACTTCTTTTGGTAAAATATTTCTTCCTTCAATAATTAGCATGATTTGATTCATATTATGATTAGTGATGAATAGTGCATAAAATGAAAGAAAGAAAAGGAACTGCTAAGGTGTCGTTTAGGTTCTGTCATTATCAACGTGTAAAGCGTACCAAAAGGCCTGAAATTTTCTGTTTCAGGTTATGCTCTTGCTTTGGATATGACAGCACGGGAAATCCAAGCTAATGCTAAGGTGCAAACATCGTTCTGATTCTAGAGCTAATCATCCTGCGTATATATTTGTCTTAATATTCACTTTCACGGTCTGGTTTGGAGATACTTGATCTGTCTTTTCCTTCTTCCACATACCTCTGCCTTGTTCCATTCTATTATTTCTTCTCTTGATATTCTATGTTGTTTATGCATTCTTGTAGTTTTTCACCTTTTTCAATTTTATGCTAAAGTCTGCAGGTCTTCCATGGACTGTTGCTAAAGGCCAAGACACCTTCACGCCAATCAGCTCTGTGGTAAGAATTAGCTCCGCATACTTGTGTTTCTAAATTGATTGCATTCAGTGCTCATATATACTTAAGCTAATGACGAGTCTATAGGGTAAAATGGTCACCCTAAGCATTCTGCATATAAGCATCTTCTTTTGTGATCTGGTATTATACTACCCACATGAATTTGACAAGTAATATGTTCTTAGATGATGCTTACCAAAAGAAAAAACTATACTCAAAGATTATGATTAACTGTCTCATTGTCGTTTTATCTATTGACAAGAACCTTCTTGCATGCTTTATCATGACTTCCTTAATTGCAGTTACCTCCATCGATGGTGCCAGATCCTCATGATGTAGAGTTGTGGTTGAAGGTACTGTTTATTCCTCATCATTACCGTGTTTATTTTTCATTATGGTGAATGGTGAAAGAATCCATCCAACAATTTTTTTTTTTTTTGGGAGGATAGTTATGGTTACTGCTTTTCAACATAGACTTATTTTTCATTATGATGTTGGCTGAGCCAAGCATCTGAGAATTGGATGGGCAGCTTAGAGCATCTTCAATGGTCTGTCCATTCTCAAAAATTTAATGCCGTGTGACACTAAAATGCCTACATGGCACTTCAAAAAATAAAGGATGTTTAGGAAACCTTATAGATGTTGAAGGCATGCTGGATATCGTCTTTCCCCATCTTTCTTCATTCCCTCTTCTTGGGCCAATAATTGATATATACGTGCTACCAATACTTCAATTGACATTCTCCATTGGAGATGTTTTATGTCATTCTCCCATTTTTGTTGCCACATCGCCCAAAAATTTCATGGTGACCCATTGGAGATGTTATGCTCAGCATCAGAGCCCCATCGCCAGTATGTCCCTACCGAGCGGACCTAGAAAAGGGAACCAACTATTTTTGAAATGGAGACTGAATTGGCTGAAAGTTTAATGACTCTACATTAGTAAAATCTATTTCGAGTCTAATGCAGTAAATAAATAAATAAAGCAGCATGGAGCACAAGAAGAAATTGACCGTACTCGTGGCTTGTGGTGCTTGCTCTATGAACTAGTTTAAAATTCTGGAGTTATGGATCCTTGATGGGTAGTATGCATCAAGGATTTCGTGTTTTTGAGTGGGAAGTTTGTCACTCTATCTCTTAATGCTTATGGAAGAATTCCGTGACGGGTTCACGCGGACAGGGTGGATACTTGGTGTCTATTACTTTGTTGCAGTGGTTTTCTGGGCATTTGTACTTTGTTCTTGGCATGTACTGTTCTATGAAGAAACTAATGTCCTGCAGGTTGATGGAGAAACCCGGCAAAAAGGATCAACGAAAGATATGATATTTAAGATTCCATTATTGATTAGCCACATAAGTTCTATCATGACACTTCTTGAGGGAGACGTAATTCTAACAGGTACAAGGAACATCTGAACTGCTACTTCATTCTTTTTTTCTTTTTGTTCATTTTTCCCGAATAATCTATTTTCAAATGCTAACCAGTCCCAAGTTACTAAAGGGGGGCTACAAGCCCTCTCCCGTTGTTGTTCCCAGACCACCCATACCTTCTTTCCCCTTCGCCCGGCCTCGGTATTTTATCATTTTGATAATGATCAATTCCAAGAACTTCTTCATGCTATAATGACTATGAGATGATATGCACTGATAAATAGTTGACTGTTAACGTTATTTCTGGTTATTGTTTCTGTATATCCTACCATTAGCATCCAGAGTGACACTATGTAAATTTAAACTGGTGACCAAGTTTGTAATTGTGTTATGTTGCCCGTTTCCATTTACAAGTCAGTGCTAAACCTTTCAATATCAATGCACAATTATTTCTGTAACGAGAATGATAAAAGCAGATTTATTTACTTTTAGATTAACAGTAATTTAGATACTGACCAATCATGCGGTTCTTCTATAAAGTCCTGGTGTCCAGTGGATTATGTAGCAGGATTCTATTGGACACACTGGGGGACCCATCTCCCAGTGTGTCCAATGGAATCCTGTCACATAATCCATTGGACACCATACATGGTGTCCAATGGACTCCATGGAAAATTTAACGCCATCCTACGCCTATTCCTACTCAACTTCCTTTTCTGTGTGTTTAGAGGGGAGATTATTGATTGCTAATCGTTCTGTTTGCAGGCACTCCTCAAGGTGTTGGTCCTGTTAAGGTAGGCCAAAATATAGATGCTGGAATAACTGGCCTATTGGATGTACACTTTGACGTTGGAAGGCGCCAGAGAGTGAAACATTGATGCCATATCGCACCCATCATAAAACTGGATGACAGCATTGAAGTTTGCTGCCTGAAAACTAGGTTGTCTAATTTTTTCTTGTGTCACAGCATCTTTGTTCTCTTCAATTACTGGCTTGAAAATAATTAAGTGTATGAAGAACAAGAACCTTATAAAGCTCTTTAACTGATTTGGTAGGATATTGGAACATCTGTTTGTTGTATACCAGAGATCAAGATGCAATTTTTTACGGTTCCTTGGAATTATGGCATTACCTTTCAAGTAACATTAGCAAATTTTCACTCAAATCTCTTGAAGTTATAGTTCTCCAGATGCTTTATGGTTTCAAGGTGCATTTATGGACGTTTTCATTAACAAGCACTGCATATCTATGAACATAATTCTTCACACACTGAAAGTACACCAGCATTTCTCATGCAATCTACAGACATCCAATGTAAAATTACAAGGTACTGACGCTTGTTGCAAACCTAACTTTTAACTGCAAAGACAGATGGGCACATCAGTTACAGACATCGTACCTAGTACCGAGAGATTAAGAGTTAAAACTGCTTAAGAAAAGCATAAATGTGTTGACTGATCTCATCTGGTCTTTCTTGGTTGATAAAGTGTGCAGCACCTTCCATCACAACAACTTCCTGCAACAGTGGCACAAATTTCTGGAACCCACCTTTGTGTATAAAATCTTTGGTCCCTGCCATATGATAGACCAGGTCAAATTCCCCAACTATGAACTTTGTTGGCACTTTCACTAGAGCTCCGGACCAGGGTGCATTAAGTTCCCAGTTCCTGCAATTGACAGCAGCCAAAACATGGGGAATTCTTATGCGGAAATGTTAACCCAAAACATCACTAGGCATTCAGTTTCAAGTCATAATAACAAATGTTAAGTCATGATTTTAGAAATCAAGAATCTGAAGGCCAAACACAATTTGCTGTGAAACTTTGTCAATTGGAAATAATCTGAAAATTCTTGAATCATCAAAAGGATGGGTAATTTTTAAATATCGTTAGCAACTTAGCATGGACGAATTTTTAGATTGTTGAGAACTTTTTCTGATTACTTGATCAATCACCACATTGCTACCATTCATTTGTGAAAGAATTATAGAACTTCAGCACTTCACAAATGGGGCATAATTATATGAGAATTCCTAGAAGAGTAGATGGATATTTCGAATGTGATTAGAGGCCAATCACCTGCCAAGAGCACGATAATAATTAACTCCTCCAGAAAATCCAGTCTTCTCAAACTTTTTGGCATAATAGTCCAAATCGTCTTCTGATAACCAACTTGGCTTCTCAGCAGAGTACCCAAACCCTTTGCCTTTCTGAAAATAAAATGGTCCAGGATTGCGGTATGCAAGAAAGTTCCTGAGAACTTCTTTGGTACCAATCTGCGCAAACTCAGCTTCTATATCCCCAGGTTCCTGAAACATTGTTAACCAACATGCCTGTCAGTTTGATCCTCTAGGACAATAATGATATAGGGGAAGTTACGAAAGTGGATTGCATGTGGGAGAAGTGGCAATAAGGTTTATTGGTCCAAGTGGCAGTAGGGTCCACTGGCGGGCTCCCTAAGGAACTTACAGTGGGCTCTAGGTCATTTGCATCCTCTAGGATAAAGTTCCCTTCTTTTAACGGGAAGGCTAAACACTGTGTTTGGCAAGAATTTAAATTAGTCTAATATTTAAGTTTGGTAAAAATTTTGTCACATGGCATTGAGAAAACAACTTTTTACTTTTTCGAAAAAGGCAAACTAAAATGATGTCATGTGACAAAAATTTAAACCAACATAATCTTAAAATGGTTGAAAATGGTGTCCAAAAACATTGTAAATGTAGTACCCTACCAATGTTTGTTGACGCTTCAGGATTCTCAAAACAAAATATAGCAGTCACGAAGTTCACAGCCTGATTTACACAGAAAAAAATTTCTCTGTGACTTTCTTTATATTCCTATGAACTGCCACTGACGCTGCCATTATATACTTTTCACCTATTGATTTGGAGCATAACTTAAGCAAAAATTAAGTTGTGGTATGTGGTACTAAGCCATGATTTCCAATGAGATAATGACAAGATTCTTAACCAATTGAATCAATTATTTCATCTGTTAATCAAAATAGTCCACATGATTTACCTCCATAAATTGTCTTATGCCCCTTCCCATGTTCAAATTCTTAGTGAAAATAATCAAAATAATCAGAGGCAAACTCACGTAGGCCTAAGATTGGAGCATTTTCATCCCTCATGGAGATGACCTAAATGAAGGTTCCAATAATCATAAAATGGATACAAATCCATTCACTCCCAGCTTCTCTTACTCAGGTTTAGGTAGACATAAGAATGATTCCCAGTTCATTATCATCTAGTTATGCCCTCGTTATCTTGCTTAGCTGTGAGAAGTAAATCAACATTCTATGCTCAAGTCAATATTGCAGTCTCTATCAGTTACAAGCACTGTATATAAGAATCATTCTTAAAAATCAAACATTGCCTACTCTGAAGTCTTTTACTTACCGGCTAATTAACTCTTAAACAAGATCAGAAGGGCCCTTAACACACAGAGCAACATACTGGTTTACAGAACAGAATACCTGAAATCTGCACATGTAGTAATCATCCCCATACAGATTGCGAAACTTGTCGACAGGACTCATATCAGGACTTCTGGGAGTATAAGCGACACTCAAATTCACCAAAGCCTTAACCTTGTCAGGCCTATACAAGCACAAGTGCCATGCTATTAAAGCACCCCAGTCATGCCCAACAACAAACACCTTATCTGCATCGGGCGCGATGGCACCAAGAAGCGCAATTAGGTCGCCCACTACGTGGAGAGTCGTGAATTTTGAAGGGTCCTCGACTGGGGCACCGGTGGTGTCACCATAGCCCCTGAGGTCCGGCGCCACGGCCCTAAAGCCTCGATCCGCCAAGTAGAGAATCTGATGGCGCCATGAGTACCAAAGCTCAGGGAAGCCATGGAGGAAGAGGACTAATGGGCCCTCACCAAGCTCAGCTACATGCATATTCAGGCCATTAACAGGGACCATTTTGTGCTGGATTTTCTCCATCGTGCGTTCTCTTCTCTCTTTGACTCTCTGTATCTCCCGATCAAAGCTCCAATCAAACTACACTCCAAAGCATCTTTATATGGAAAAAGCTATACGTGTTAGAATATTATTGCTAATATTAATAACCTTGTTTATCTGTTTTTTATTGAGTAAATTAAATTAGTACTCATTAAACTATACCTCTAATTACTGTTTGCTTATCAAATTTTAAAATATTAGCCGCTGTTCACTCATCTATGGAATTAATTACCCATCCATTATTGATGTCAACTTATTAATTTAAACTAACGGTACTTTCCACATGACAGATGGAAATATGATGCGGCACATAACACCATTGAACAAGTCAAAAAAGAAAAAATGATGCAAACACAATTACCGGCCTAATTTCAAAATCAATTTCCCCACCCTCGTATGGATTTGGTTGCATTACCAAGAGCTTTAAGAAATATACTCCTGCTTAACCTCACCACTTCCTAGAGTCGCCTGTTATACAATTCTCTCGCTCAGTGGCTCTGGATTTATGGCGGACAAATTCTGCAACTAACACATATGGAACATGGATGTTAAAATTCTCATTTTGTTGTTTCGGCAATTGGACTACTAGCTAGGATGTAATTAGGCATCAATCTTCTCTTAAGCTGGGTAATCGTGTTCGCCTTTTTCTTTCTTTCTTTTCTCTCTTTTTTTTTTTTTTTTTTTGGCTCAGTTGGCTTGTTTTAGAGGTGATATGTGTCGGGTCATATTTCCGACGGCCAAATGGAAAAACCATAAGTTTAAATTAATGGAGTTGACATCAATGATGGATGGGTAATTAATTATATAGATGGGTGAGCAATGACTAATATTTTAAAGTTTGATGAGTAAATAGTAATTGGAAGTAAAGTTTAATGAGAATTAGTTTAATTTACCCGTTTTTTATTTACTTATTATTTATTGCTTTTTATATTAATTAAAGTTGGAGGGTATTATAGTCCATTTTAGTCTAAAAAAGATAGATAGCACTAAAAAGATGAGAAATGAGGGTAAAAATATAAATTTCTAAGGGTTAAGGGTGAAAACCGTAGAAATATGAAAGATTGGGGGATAGAAAGTGCTAATTAAACAGTCTTTTTATGATGATTTCGATTAATTAATTTTGTTTCCTTATCTTTTCTCTCTGTTCTTTTGAGTTACTCTATCAGCAACCCGTTCATTTACCTTTTTTAAGTTCAATAAATATTTATTTACACCACAACTTTTACCCATAGTATTAAAAGGCGAGGCTAAATCCTACTTCGAGGCCCACTTTTTACGCATTGACATGCTTCATGTTTTAAGACATCAGTTTGATACTTTATGACGAGAATGACGCCTCCAACATTGAGGTGTATGCCTTTGAGGCATCGTCTCAAGTTATAAGATGTGTAAGTCTCTAACTTCTAGCTAAAATTTAATTTTCGAAAAAAATAAATAAAAAATGATGAATCTGGAGTTTTGACGAAGAAAAACTCATATTAATTGCTGAAATTTTGCTATACTTAAGATTCATGGTGGATTGATCGTTTTATTTTCTCTTTTTTAGTTGTTTTTCTCTCAATATTTGAATTATTGATATTTATGGTAAGGATTACTATGTTCTGGCGGAATGTCAATTTAATACAAATTCTTGATAATTATTATAACTCTTAACAATTAGGTTTCAAGTACCACGAATGGAAGTTAATGCACTTATCATCCTAGTTAATTACAAAAGTTGTAAACCACTAGATTCGTTCACAATAACAATGTGTTATGATGAGTTTATTGTATTTAGTTTGAAATAAATTATTTTATTATTTTTAAATAGGATTTTAAATATTTTTGTTTTGTTCATTAGCATGTGTAGATTGATTGGCTAATATGCTTCGTAATGCCACTAGTGGCGTTCGGTGCAATAGCATACTAGTCAATTAATGTCTGCAAACGACCATTTTCGTTCAAAATAATATGTGATGTTGTATATATTAAAATTTTGATCAATTTATATTTTTTTATGTTCAATTAAATCATTTGATATTATTTTATCATATATCTTGTAGTCTTTTGTTTAGTTTGTTGAGACTTACGTCTCAATCGCTTCAAAACTTACGCTTCACCTTAGCAATGCGTGACACCTTGAGGCGCCTTTTAATCATTGCTTTTACCAAATAACACTAAAATGGTCATAAATAAAATGATCTATTTAACCAGTAACCATGCAGTAATTATTATTATTTTTTGGTTTTTAAGCAGTAATTAAATACTCATATATTTAGATACGCCATGACAAAAAATATATATATTAAGTTCTATATTTATTTATTTATTTCACAATTAAAATTCTAAATTTATTGCTTCAAAAAAAATTTCTAAATTTCTTTACTTGCAATAAACTTAAATGTTAATCGATTTCTATTTCAATTACGATATTTTATTTTATTTTATTTTATTTTATTTTTTTGGGGAAGGAGAGGGAAATTAGAGGAGGAGATAAGTGTGGTTCAAAACCAAATTTCCTGTTAAGAAATTAGAGTATCTAACTATTACAATACAATTCGAATCACCACCTATTTCAATTACAATTTCTTTGTGCAAGGAAAAGAAGTTTAAGGGAAAAAAGAACAAAATTATTGGGTGGGGAGGGCTAAACCCGGAAACGAAATAAAATCAAACATGTCATAAAATTGTAACACATTCTTGCAGATGCACGCCACATCAGTTGACAGTAGATCACATTGACCAGCAAAATTAATGTGGTGTACCCAAATAAACGCCATATAGGTGTGTGTGTGTGTGTGTTACCTAGCGTCGCACATTAGATTTTATTTCATTTTAGGGCTGAACCCTTAAGGTTGAAAAAAGGAAAAGGAAATTGCAGAAGAATTTGTGGACCCCTTGTTTTCTTTCAATTATAGGTTCACTACTTTTCTATTTGAAAAAATCTAGTTGGACAAAAAGAGGGATAAAAAAAATGACAAAATTAACATGTGTGTTGTGTGATAAGTGTTAATGTAAAAGTGATATGATTAGTTGAAAAACATGATTGTGCTATGTGTTAATTTTATTAAATTTTTTATATTTATTTTTGTTCAAATAGCACAACTCATTTATATTTTTAGGATAAAAAAAATTATTTATTACAAGCGCTGGCTAGTAGTACATCAAAGGGAAAAATGGGAGGATGATTAGACCAATTAAAGAGCCTAACATAAACCGCCAGATGGCTGATGACTAGGCGATGAGTAACCTGATTTTCAGAGTCTCCAGAAACAAACAAAAGTAAGACTAATAGTATCTCCAACTAAATCACGAGTCTTCAATGAGCAATCTAAAGTAGGAACCATATATTTTGGAATCATTTTTCTTCTTGAAATTTGTAGTTTCTGATTTTAAATTTATCTGAAATTTTGTGAAAGGTTTTAATGGATTTTAGTACTTTATGAGTTTTAAATTACAAGCATCGAATTAATTTTGAGAAGAATAAGAACCATAGCAGGATATATTTGGTTCAACGTGGTATACTTTCTAACTATATATAGTCTTGAATAATTGAGTATAAGATGTCTTAAATTTGACGACTCCCAGTTATGTTTCCAAGCCTCAACCATGGGCACCTCAAAAGTGATGATGATCAAGCTCTCTAAACATAAGTCAAAATATGAAAAATATGTTTTTATGTGATCCAATGTTGATTCTCCATATGATGATACATGAAAGACAAAACCTTAACATCAAAGATTTTCCTCAGAATTGCTCTAGGAAATCATAGATGTGCTGATTGATCTCATATCATATGGTGTTTCTTGGTTAATAAAGTGTTCAATCACGACAACTTGCTGCAACCGCCCTTGTCTATATATTCTTTGGTCCCTGCTACATGATAGGTCAGGTCAACAATGAACCTGAGCCCCCATCCAGGGTGCATTCAGTTCCTCCGGTGAATCCATCCTGCTCGAATTTCCTGGTATAGTAGTCGAGATCGTTTTCTGGTATAGAAAATTAAGATTTTTTATATATGTACAAATTAAATAGTACCTGAAATCTGCAAATATAGTGATCATTCCCGTACAGTTTTCGCATAGCATCTACTTTATTTATCTCAATCACTCATTCCAGATCCCAAATTAATTCGTGAAATTTATCAAGATATCCTTCCTTCCCTTTTTCTTTCTTGGTTAGGCGTTTGTTCCACGTCATTTTTGCATTTCGATTTTGGGGTAGCTATATCCACATTCAGAAGTGCTCACACGGTCATGAAGGTTAATATATATTTGCATCCTGCTTTGACATTTAAGTAATTAAATTTTTGCCGATAGAGTGTGGGGAGAATAGAGAAATAAGTATCATTTCATTTTTGTTAGTCTCGAAAATGCCTGGAAAGTAAGAAGAAATGTTGTGGTAAAAAGCGGAGCAGCATCCAACACATCATACTTTGAAACTGAATTAAAGGATCATCAATCTCATAGATAAACAAGAAATTGATTATGCTAAATCTTAACAAATATAGACAAAAGTCAGTTGGAGCTAAAATTACTAATCAATCAAAAATTTAATTGAAAACGAGATATATTTTCCATGGTAGAAAATTATTTGTGATCATTTTATGATCTAATTAAGGGTGATTATATTCACACTACATCTTTAATTAACAATACCACATTTTAATTATACGCATCATCCTTTATGTTTTTAATTCTTTACACTTTAATTATTAACTTATATTTGTCATATTTTTATTTTTAACATCTTATTATTGTGAAATCTTGTATCAAATGATATCTTAATTCTAAAAGTCTCGTTGCGGGAATTGCTTAAAATTTTTAAATAAACAACATGTAATTTCTAATGATACATAACTATGTATTTTCATATGATTATAAGATACACAAATCAAATTTTTTATATGTATTCGATCATTAAGAATATGAGAGGAAATTTAAATCAAAAATTCAAGAGAAAAATATAATAGAAACTTTTAGGGGCTTAAATACTATAAGAAACAAAAATTAGGGGTGTTCACGTTAATAAAAATGTGGTGTGTTTAGTAAAATGAGTGGTGTAGATATAATTAGCCTCTAATTAATTATGCTCATGTAATGAAAAATCTAATTTTATGTATTAAATAGAAATTAAATAAAATTCAATAGAGTTGCAAGTTTATATTACAATTATCTTGTCATCACTCGAAACCATTATAAATTGTAGAATACTAACAAATGTTACTTATCAAATCCATTTTAGAATTATAGCGAGGTTCATGCAGCACGTTCCACCACTAATTTTTTATTTTTTTTTCCTTTTAAAAAAATCATTTCTCAAAATATTCTCGCACCATACTCAAAAGATCAAAACAACAAAAGAATCTCTTGCCCCAAGGGCCGGGGCACAGCTCAGTTGGTGGAAAGAACGGACGTAGGGTTATTCTCTGCTTTGCTGGCAGTCGTAGTGTGAGGGTTCAAATCCTGCCAAAGGAATGTAGGAGAATCCCTTATGGGCACCAGTGGACAAGTGACGCCCGTTCCCTACTCCACTGAGCCATATCCCGTGATTTACATCCTCCACCAAAGCTCTAGAGGTGGAGCAGGTGGACGCCCTCCGATCTGGGGTTCAAACCTTTTTGGATAAAAATAAATAAATAAATAAATATGTAAAAGAGTCTCTTATCTTATGCAACATTTTGTAAATAAATGATGATTTCTTTGGCCATCCAATTATTAGATGCTGACAAGAAAACAAACAGCGACTATCGGCAAAAACCACGAACATTATATGACTCAGCATAGGCAAATAAATGCAGAGACAGAGACTTTCGGATAATGGTGAAAGGGATAAGTGGGATGGAAATCCATGAAAGAGACAAGAAGACGCACGTTGAGTACTTATATGGCACATTTCTCTTGAACCACCTTTGGCTTATTACATGGCATCATCTACAACTGCTTAAGAAAAGAATAGATGTGCTCGCTAATCTCATCTGGTCTTTCTTGGTTGATGAAGTGCGCAGCACCTTCAATCACTATGACTTCCTGCAACAATGGCACGTCTCTTTTGAACCCTCCATTGTGTATATATTCTTTGGTCCCTGGCGCATGATAGGTCAGGTCTAGATCCCCTACAATGAACTTTGATGGAACTTGAACACGAGCCCCCCTCCAGGGCGCAATCAGTTCCCAGCTCCTGCAATTCACACAGGCACATAATAATTGTAAATCCAAATAACATCGTGAAAGAAAAAGATTTTCATGTCCTCAATATTGCCGTTGTAAAATTTCCAATAAGAAACAAGTGTCAAATACCTGCCAAGTGTGCGGTAGTAATTGACTTCTCCAGAGAATCCGGTCTGCTCGAATTTCCTGGCGTAATAGTCCAGATCGCTTTCTGATAACCAAGCTGGCAAATGTGTTGGACTATCAGCACAACTGCCTAAGCCTTTCCCTCTGGGAAAGTAAAATAGTCCAGGAGTGCGGAAAGAAAAAATTTATTTCAGAACTTCTCTTGTGCCAATCTGTGCAAACTCTGCTTCTATATTTCCGGGTTCCTGCAGCATTATTAAACCGGGTGCCCCTAATCAGAGGGTCAAGTTTTTCACAGTAAAGCTTCAGAAGGCCATCTTTACAGGGTTTTGCAAACTTTTGAATCCCAACAAAAATCTAATAATCATACAAGCATACAAGGTTTCTAAAAAGTCCAATTACCTGTTGCAGACTTATGGAAATAATCTTATTCCAGACATAAGCAGAACCAGAGGAAGGTAATTAGCATTTGAAGTGCTCATTGTCTATACTCTATACTAGATTGGTTGCCAAATACAAAAAGAAGCAGAACCAGAGGAAGGTGTAATGAGCATTTTAAGTGCTCATTGTCTATACTCTATACAAATTTGGTTACCAAATACAAAATATTTCAAACACAACTACTATCATGATGATCTGAACCGTTTAGAAAACAGAAATTTCTCAAAGAAAATTAAGATTTTACATACAAATTAAAGAGTACCTGAAATCTGCAAACATAGTGATCCTCCCCATATAGATTTCGCATAGCATCCACAGGATTTGTTTCAGGATTTCTCGGAACAAAAGCAACACTCAAGTTCACTAGACCCTTAACCTTGTCCGGCCTATACATGCATAAGTTCCAGGCTATGAAAGCCCCCCAGTCATGCCCGACGACAAACACTTTTTCCTCATCAGATGCAATGGCACCAAGGAGCGCAACCAGGTCACCCACCATGAGAAGTAAAGTGAATTTTGAAGGGTCCTCAAGTGGTGCACCAGTGGTATCACCGTAGCCCCTCAAGTCCAGGGCGACAGCCCGATAGCCTTGAGCCGCCAAGTAGAGAATTTGGTGGCGCCAAGAATACCAAAGCTCAGGGAAGCCGTGTAAGAAGAGGACTAATGGACCCTCACTGAGCTCGGCTATGTGCATATTCAGGCCATTAACAGGTACCATCTTATGTTCTATTTTCTCCATCTTCTGTTCTCTCTCTGACTGACTGTGCCCCTGTATGCAGTAAACGGGATAGGAAAACTAAAACAAAAGGTATCTAAGAAATAAAACAAGCTATGTTAAAGAGAATCTTGGATGCCACAATCTTTTAATAATATATATATTTGGACAGCCCATTTATTAAATGCTAATAAGAGAAGAGACGATGAAATTGGGGCCCAAGGAATAAACATATGCTAAACCTTCAGAATATGCTCCAAACAACATGACTCAGCAGTCAGCATTGGCAAACACACAGATAAAGACTTTTACATTGTTGAAGACAAGGTACATGGAAATTCTTTAAAGAAATCAAGAATGTGATGATTAATCTCATCAGCCTTTTCTTGGTGGATAAAATGAGCTACTCCTTCCATTACGACAACTTCCTTCAGCAATGGTACATATTTCTTGAACCCGCCTTTATGTATGTAGTCTTTGGTGCCAGGGGCATTGTAAGTTAGGTCAAGGTCTCCCACAACAAACTTCACTGGAACTTTAATTTGATTCCCAGTCCACGGTGCCGTGAGCTCCCAATTGCTGGAGTAGCCAATAAATTACAAACAAGATTAAGAATTAAAATGTGAGAGATTTCAACAGTACAGTAGTACTATAGTAATCTGACAGGGCTAAACCTAGAATCCTAAGAACTTTAAACCTTATAGAGCCCTTCTATTTCAAATTTGTGATATACTTGGTATAATATATGCCACATAAATGAATATCAAACTAAAATGCATATCACATAAAAGATTATTTCTTGTATCTTCCCTATAGATTGGCAATTTTGGCTCAACAAATACGAGAAATGAAATCATACGTGTCAAGTGCCCGGTAGTAATTTATTGCTCCAGTGAATCCACTATTCTCATATTTGCTAACATAGTAATCAACTTCTTCTTCTGATAGCCATGAAGGCAATATGATTGGTTTATCAGCAGAATCTCCGAATCCTTTCCCCTTCGGAAGGAAAAGCGGGCCTGGATTGCGGTAAGTCAGGAAATTCTTCAACACCCTCCTGGTACCTATCTGGGCAAACTCGCCTTCAATTACTCCAAGTTCCTGGAATGTGAAAGAATCAGCAATTCAGCAAAAAAACTTTACTTGCTTTAACTTTTCCTCCAAATTTATTCCAAAGTATTGGGAAACAAAGATTCACAAGGAACCGTAAACCCACTTTATGTTATCTTTATTCCTTGTCATTTGATGAGATATATGCTCTTTTTAAGGTCCAAATTTCCAATGCTCTCCTCTGTTTAATTTCGACCTAGCTCTTTTCGTTATAGAGAAAGACTCTTCACTGTCAGACTACATTTTTGAAACAGAGTAGGATCTAGACATGGCAACTTGGAGCAGGATTCATCTTGCACAGAACTGCAAGAGAGTTGCTGTTTCTTGATAGCATTTCCTAAAGATGATTTTTACTTGGATAACTTTCATTACCGAAGCCTTTTGTGGGATCATCCATCTAAAATTACTATACTGTTGTGTTGCATTTCAACTCTGGAAGTGTCTCTTTACTAATTTTAAGGGTGACTTCAAGTTTAGAACTTTATGTGCGTCCCCTCTCCAACCCGCCCGAGATTTAGGTGAAATTAATGCATCAACGAATGGAAATTATCAGAATCATAGCGATATGTTTTGGAAACAAAGAAGAAATTAAAAGAACCTGGAATCGGCAGATATAGTAGTCATCTCCATAAAGGGCCCGCAAGCTCTCCACAGGCTTTCTGCTGGGGTTCCTCGGCGTATACACCACACTCATATTCACCAAAGCCTTAACCCTATCCGGTCTATACGAACACAACGCCCAAGCAATGATGGCCCCCCAATCATGCCCAACCACAAAAACCTTCTCCTCTTCGGCCGCGACAGCGTTAATCAGCCCCACAACGTCACCCACCACGTGCAGCGTAGTGAATTTCGTAAAATCGTTGACGGGCGCACCGGTAGTGTCGCCGTAGCCGCGGAGGTCTGGGGCCACCGCCCGGTAACCGTGGCTAGCCATGAATGCCATTTGATGGCGCCACGAGTACCAGCATTCTGGGAAACCATGGAGGAATAACACAACTGGGCCCTTGCCGATTTCTGCAACGTGCATGTTTATGCCGTTTACGGCGAGAAATTTCTCCTGTATACCCTCCATTTTTGTTGCTCCTGAGTGCAAGAATGTGATGGAGTTATCGGGGGCTATGGGGGATTTATGTTGGCAGAAATAATTTGGATGTTTATGTGCATTGAATAGTCGTCTTATGTTGTTACGAAACATGAAAAATGAAAATGAAATTGAAAGAGAAAAATGCAATTAGAGAACTTCAATCAGGCACAAGATAAGAAGGAAGAGGTGTTGACTGTTGCTTATAGTGGATTGGGACCAATTTGGCGCGAGGTTGACAAGAATGGAATCTGACATTCTCAATGAAGGAAGAGAACTAAGAACTTTATCATACGTAAAACTAATGATTTTGTAGGAAATTATCAAGTGGAATTAAATTGTCCAATCACATCTGGTTTTGATAAAATTGAACTCTTGATTGAATTCAGTTCCATCTAATTTGGTCTCATTTTTACAGGAGAAAAATAGTCCATGAGTAAGTTATGAGTTGATTATTAAGACAACAAAGTAGTTGCAAGTAATGAGAACGAATAGTGTAAAAAAAAATTGTGAAAACGATGTATAATGAGATTAACAGCGTAATAAAATCTTTAGTCAACTCATGTCATTATTATAGTGTCTTGCACCATAAATATTTGTGGAATTTAAAATGTCTTAAAACTATGTGTCTTACATTAAGAAAGACATTCTTTCCTTCAATGAAATGGAAAAGAAAGTGTTTTAATTTCTTTACAACTTTTGTATCAATCACGCTAGTCGTCTTATTACACATTCTATACACTCACATGAGACGTCATCTCCTGAAAGTATTAGAAAACTTTCATCAATCACAATTCACATGTCTTTGTGGTAGCATTAGATCTACAAGGGCATCAACTCAATCATGCGGGGTACATACTCGCAATACCCATGTCAGAAACTTGGAACAAAGATTATTACTTGGTGTTCAATTGGTATTTTTTTTTTTAAGTACAACTTGGAAATCATAGAAGTGGAGATGGTGACTCGAATATGAGTAAAATAGTTCTTAAAGGGGGCAGCTACCACTAAAATAAGAAACCTTCTTGATCCTATATCCTTCAATTGATTAATTAATTTATCTAAATGCTATATATATAAGCTTTCAAATCAAATAATTTGGATTATTATCTTGAAGGGAAGTAATATTAAGGAGCCAGTTGGGCTCTGTGTATAGAGCCCAACTACTAATTGAAACAAGCCACATGTATAAAAACACATGTAATTTAGTGACGTTGCTATTTTTAATTGGGAGTTACTCTTTCTTCTGAAGTCTTGTTCCACATAAAAACCAGCAATATTTGAGTTCAAATTTGGAACACTTGTGATAAAAAGAACTAACCCTCTATCGTGTTTGATTTTAGAAATAATGATAAACAGACATTAACCAGGGGCGGGGGAGCCCCTACACTTGAACCCCAACTTACCTCGTTGCAATTTAATGTGTAAAAATGATATAAAACCATACGTATGACATCATATAGTATTATATAGACATGTGTACGCTACATGATTATGGTTTCCCATGGGATAAATTTATCTGTACATGTAACTTTTCATATATGAGTTTAATAAATGGTAGAGAAATACAATTTTTACTTCGATGCTTTGAATGAACTAAATGAAAGAGAAGATGAAACTATGAAAATATAATTCTACCCCCTATCTGTAAACACTAAGCCTATTATTTGTACATGTAAAATTGTCCAAATATAATTACTCAATATAATATTATCAGAATCCAAATTTTTTATTATCATATTATTAATATTATTATTATTATTTTAGACTATATATCATTAACGTTGGTTTTTTTTTTTCTAATTATATATACACACACGAGGCCATATATATAAGGAGGGGAGAGAAATTTAGAGAGGAGTATGTGTGGTTCGAACTCGAGACATTCATGCCGGAATGCAAGTTTCTTAATAGTTAGAATACAACTCGATCCACATCTTTAATGTTGATATTGTTCATCGCCAAAAGTAATAATTTTGATAAATTTTAACTAATTTGTTAAATTCTAACACATAATGTTAACAATTTTTGGATGAAATATTTCCAAACATAGTAACTTTGAATTTTGATTTTACCATCCGCAAGATAAACAAAGTTATCAAATATGTAAGAGTAGGAATTTTCAAATACCCACATTGGGTTAATGCAGACTACTTGTAATACAATGTCAAGTGTTTGAAGTTGTAACCATTTTTCAATTAACGGAACACTTAGTGTTTTACTGGTTATGTGAATTGTAAAAATTGTCCGTGATGGGCATTTGAAAATTCCGATAGGTAAAAGTATGTTAAGGATATTCTCTCCAACTATTTAAATGAAGATGCTTGAAGTAACAGCAAAGAAAATAATGATCCAAGCAATGAATCTTGTATTCATTTGAGAAAAACTTTAGAGCATGTAACACATTTTAAGGGCCCCTACCCAAATTCGTAGTTATCACAACTTTCACTTTTTCAAGCACAACTTTTTTTCAGCTTTAAGATGAGCAATGATAACGATAATCAATATATAGCACGCAAGAATTGAATGGGATCTTGTGGTTTTAGTATGTACAAGGAGAAAATATCACCAACAATACTCGACAACTAAAGATTTTTGTGTATATTATGATGTGCCGGTAGTTGAAACATCAAAAGTAAGGTCGTTTGGATATATTTATAATTTGTTCATTTAAAAATGAGGTAATCATTATCTTTTTACAACATACGTGGAAGTAACTATATTTGACACATTACATTGATGAGATGAGTATTTTAAATCATTATAAGGTGTCAACTATAGTAGTTGACACGTGTTTAACAAAGCAAAAAAATTGCCTTTTTAAAAAATAAATAAATAAATGGGACAAATTAAAATTGATTCCAATGAAGTATGACCCAATGGGACAAATTAAATGGGATGTATGACCCAATGAAGTAATCCTTCAACTCTAAAAGTTTTACCCCCTAGTAGTTCAACAAATCAATTTGAGTGGTTTGAATTGTATTCTAGTGGTTTGAATTGTATTCTAGAATTCACATTCACATTTTCTACTGGTTAGACATTCACATTTTCAAGTAAGAAATCCGAGTTCGAATCATGCTCATAAGTGCGAGTGAATATCGGTGTTTAAAATTAAAAATTGTATGAGTTGCAAATTTAGATAAATTATTACTTGATGCATTGAAATTAACTGGTTGGTCATTATGCATGCATTATAAACTGATGAGTCATTAACTATGGTTGAAAACCTAATACTCCAGGGGATAAGAAATGAGAATAAGTTAGATTATACCTTTTATTATAACTTTTGTTCAAATTTTAGAGAGAAGGGAAGAGGTAAAATATTTAGTGAAGAATTGGATGGCTCTTTGTTTCATATGTTTTCTTACCTGTGGAATGATTAAGTAGTCTTTGTCTATTTTTTTGCATTTGATTTCATTTTTCTTAATGGGTTTTTAGGTGTTAATGAAATCTGGTCAGCCTCTTATCTCCTCTTAGCATACCATTTCAATTATGAAATTCAAATAGATTTTAAGAAAATGGGTTTGAGATTTATGTAATACATATGAGTTCCATGTGATGTGTGGATGTGATTTGTTTAACTAAATTCTATTTTAAAATACAAATGGCAGGAGCTTAATGATTTTATCCTCTAACTTAAGAAGAAATTTCACAAAACCAAAGCGCCTAGATAATATGGTTTCTCTAGTATATAAATTTCCTAAGAGAACATTAATTTAACCTAGACACTATCACTACCCTTGACAAGAACATGGAAAAGTATTAAAACTATCTCGCATGTTTTCTTGAACGGATTAGCTTGTGATTGATATGTTGGAATGACAATGTTGCACCTTTAACAATGACTTGATCTCTTTTTCATACAGATTGAAAAGTTTAGGGATAAGTCATCTTGTTGGACTGCAATAGATTTTAGAATTGCATGTAAATCGATCTCCCCAATTTAAAAACTAACAAATTTGCAAAATTCAATGTTATCAACTTAGACTTTAATGATCTACTATTGAAATTTAGGTGTCATCAGTCACTTATAATGTTTTAATGGATTTCACCAGCTAGGTGATAAACTTACATGGAACTCTATGGATTTTAGATCGAAATGCACTTACCAAACTCTTTATCAATCCCAGCCTCTTCTAACAGGATTCTTATGGAAATTATGAAATTCCTTTTAAATCTACAAAATTAATTAGAATCATAATAATCTGTGAAATTTCATCAAGTCCAAATTGAGTGTATACTAATATAGTTGAAGTATAGTCATTGCGTATTCCTTGCATTTGCTACCGAGATATAAGTTGAATGAAGATTTATTTGTGGTTGCTATTTGTGATATCTCTAAGTCCCTCTACAGTTAAAACGTCGAGATTTATCACGACAAGATCTTTTCTAATTTTTATTATAGTTGAGGATACATCCTAATGCTTTGCTATTATTGCATAGCTTTTCACTGGAGAAAGGAAACATAATGAAGTGCTTTAGGTTGCCTGCAAGCAGTGTCGGTCCTGTTGTTACTGGGACCCTAGATGAACTCCAAAAAATAGACCCCTATAACAAGTAACAACCGGGGGTTGGAAGGGGGCGGAGCCCCTGAAAATTTTTTTTTTGGTACTATATTCCTTCATTTTTTTTTATCAAAACCTTTAACAACTCTTCCCAAATTAACAAGATTTGGTATGCAATATATGTTACTTGAAACATAACCATTTCACCCTAAACTAAACCAAATAACCAATTCACCATAAACTTCATCAATCCCTAAACCAAACCAATTAACCAATAGGCACAATGTTTTAATTGACCTCTGTTGAAAGCACGAGATGAAAACATTATCCCTAAGCACAATGTTTGAATAGATGCATTTGTGTCAAACTGTCAATGTTTTAATTCCATCACCGATTATATAACATTATATAACATTACATAGGTAACTTGACTTATTATCCAAACATGAAAACACGAAAAAAGATTAAGAAAAATGAATTATATAACATTGCAATGTTGAATGTTTCCGCTTGAAATTTTAAGGTACCTCCATCTCTACCAATTAAAATGTAATCAAATCAACTATCAAGCACCATACATATGAATTACAATGAAAATAGAAATGAGAAACACCAATGCAAACAAATATCATATTTGTAAACTGTAAAGTCTTGTTAATTACTTCAGCATGTATGCAAGCTTACCCCATTGGAGAGATATATTACTGGCCAAACATAAAGTGAAAACAAACATCAATAAGATTCTTTAATCATATATATTACATGAATAATAAATCAAAGACAGGCATTTCTGCTTGAAAGTTCCAAAATAATTGCATATATAAAATGTAGCTTCTCAATCTGGTACAGCAAAACTAGCATATGAACATATCAAAACATCACAAAGCTATTGGCAAAATTGCAAAGACAGTGAAATGGAGCTAAATTGTAATAAATTGAAAAGGCAACATATGGCAAAAGAAGAATTGGGTGCGGCTCAATAGCAGGAATCTTAGCTCTAACTATAGGAACAGTCCAATTATAATCACCATATCAATCAGGAGAAGACTTAGAAAATGATAATTTGTAATCATTTTTACTGGTTAACCCATTGACAAGTCCTTCTTTGTTCAGCTAAATAACTCCAAGTCTCCAACTAATTGAATTTAATTTCAAGTCATTCTGTAAAACCTCTAAAGTAGCCATAGCTATATTAAAAGTTCAGATTTCATAAAGATGATATGAATTTCACTGGCAGAAGTCAACAAAAATAAAAATATTTCTAATATAACTGTCATTCTTAATTTTAATTCGAATGACATTTCGACTAGATGGACGATGGTTTAAAGTGGTATTCTACAATTTCAGCAGGGCATGATTCCACAAAAGACCACAACAATGTAAACAACAAAAACATTAAAATAAACTTTATGCACGGCCTAAGTTAATTTTCTCTTTAGGGACTATTACATTTGTGATTTCTCCCAGATTGCTACGCTTAATTTTCTCTTTAGGGACTATTACATTTGTGATTTCTCCCAAATTGCTACCCACACTGTTGGCAATTACACAGAAATTTTAGAACGTTAGAAACTTACACTCAATGGAAAGAAAAGAAGGCAGCACCGCGGCAAAAGGCTCACGGCAGTAGCACGGCCGAACGCACCACCGCGGCAGAAGGCAGCACTACAGCAGCAGATGGAGGGATTTAGAGTCGCAGTCTTCCTCAAGCAACGAACGCTAACCGGTGATGGCGGATTGAAAGGCAAAGGGATTGATTAGTAGATTAGGGTTCTTCAATTTCCAATTGGGGATTTAGGAATTGGGGATATTTTGAATTTAGGGTTTTGGGAGAAATGCTCGAACCAGGAAGTCAGGAACGCGTTTTTCTTTGTTTCATTTTGGCAAAGCATTTTTTTTTTTTTTTGAATCTGAATTTTTTTTAAAAAATTTTTTTTGGGCCCTAAATGGGGCCCTTAAATTTTTAAGGATTGGACCCTTAGTTTCAAATTTTAAGCCCTGAAAACAATTAAAAAAAGGGGCTCATCATATTTTGGGCCAGGTATAATTCAATTAATTGGGCCCTTTTTATTCTTGGGCCTGAGGCTGCTGCCTCTTGGGCCTCAAAGCAGGACCGGCCCTGCCTGCAAGGGACCTTACTATTGACAATAGAAATTGATCTTTTGAAGTTATGATCATGACTGTTAACACTTATTCCATGAGCTACAAAAAGTCAAAGACATTGGAACAAGTAGTGTAAAGCAAGTAACCTATGCTACCAGATAATCTCCTGTTTTTGATGTTATGTTTTCATTTAATCAACTAACTATAGCATATAATAAAATCTACGTGCATTTTGACTAAAGATAAATATGTCTATGTGCATTTTGACTAAGATAAAACGTAATACGTACATCGCACGTACAGTAACTAGTTTATTAAATGAGATATGTTTCTTGTTTTCTATTTGTCAAGACATAGAGTTTATAGTATTCTTGAAGTATTGAAAATTTCACGCTATTATAGATATTTTCTTCCACCTTTTTCATTCTACTACGTTGCACGTAGTCATTGGCCGAGCGAGCCGCTTGAGTGCTAGTGAAGTTACCCTTTTTTTTTCTTTTGAGTTATTTTTCAAATCTTTTTCTTTGAATAGTTTTGTAATGATAATTTGAGATAAATTTTGGATTAAATCATTAAATAGATAAATTAAAATTTAGTTCTGTGTTGAAAAACTATAAAAGCTTTACAAAATTATATCAATATATTATTATGAAAATTTATTTTTTAAGGTTATTGTTTGAAGCTATACGTACATATATAAAGATATATATATATATATATGGTGAAATTGATAATAATCTCATTGTATGTAAAAGTAGTGCAAGTTCTTTTACTTTTATAATGTTTTGCTCTACGAAGGAAAAAGATAAATAAGTTGTATATGCTGGTTAAAAGTTCTAACAGTTTGCTGCACTAAAGGTTCAAGAGTTGGAAGAGAAGGTCTAATTTTGAGTTTAACCGTTGGAAGCTAAATTTTGTTTTTTTAGTAATATATTTGATTTTTTTTCAAAGTATATATTTGCAATTCATAATGACAAAATTAACATTCATTTTATATTTGTTTTGAGATTTAACAAAAAGTTTGGTTTCAAATGGTAACGTAGGATGAAAATTTCAATCGCCATTGTGTAGTAACATTATGGCACCACAAATTTAGTGCTATAAGAATATCAGATCGTGGTGTAACGTGCTATCAGCACATCACCACCTCCATCTCAAATCATATTAACGGTTCATATTATACCACATTATCCATCTAGTACTGTAATGACACTAAGCGTTTGGTACTTAAAAATTTTAACGAGACCAATAATAGTTTAGGTGGCCAAGGTAACATTAAGGGTGTGTTTGATTGTTAAAAATTTATCACGAAAAATTGGGTTTTCTACATAAAATCCTCCTTTTGTGATGTATGATTGACATTTTTGTTCATGGAAAACATTTTCCTACTTTTGGCCACATGACCACATTTTCTTTAAAAACAAGGACATTTTTATATGGAGTGTATGTTGTTTTGTTTTTCAGGTAATTCATATATTTTCTTGTAATAAATTCTTTTTTCAATCAAACACGTTTTAGTTTATTTTTTATGGAATTCAATTATCTGTAATTTTCAATTAATAGAAAAATATTTTCTTTCTAACTAAATTCTATATTTGTAATCAAATGCACCTGAAGTAACAAGTACGGTGACAATGAGTGGGATTAACTCATTATTATTCAATTTTCCGTTTCTTTTTCAAGTTGGGCTTCATGAGTTACTTTGTGTTTTGACCCATCACCACTCAAATTGGACTGATCTAGTGGCCACTACTAGGCACGCTGACCCATATTAGCCTTAGATCTCCTGATATGAATAACGATATGAGAGTGCTTTTAAGGGGCATATATTTATCGTGAGATGATATGAGATGATAAATTTCTAATGGTAATAGTAGTATTTAATTCGTTTTCCTGACCGTTTGACTACGAGACAAACGAGAAGGTCACCCCAACGGATCTGAGCACATGCAGGTGCAAATCCCCATTACGTGTACCGACAAATTTTCACAAGCTATGTACCAATAATTATTATCAGAAGTAATTCTATTTATCACCACAATTTTTAAAATTACATCACTATTTATTGGACCTGTCACTAAGTGAACTATAGTTCCTTCAAACTTGAGAACATGCCGTCCTTCAACGGATCACTTACAATAGAGATATTGTTATAGGTGAAAGCGAGCAACTATATAACAACCCATGTTGATTCTGTTTATCATTTATAAACTGTCACTTGGTATCAATTTATTGGTTTTATTTTTTTGAAAAAGTCAAAAAGTAAAAGTCTAAGTCACAATTTTTTTACTTTTTATAAAAATCAATTAATAAAATGATGTTACGTAATAATTTATAAACCATTTAGTTACTAAACACAGTGTAAGATCTTGAAATCTAAAACCCAAAAGAACACCTTGAGGCTGCTTGGTGAGGGTCTACCACAATGAAAATGGCTTCATTAGTTGCTAGAGTCAACAAAGATAAAAGACATTTCATCAACCAAAGAAAGGCAAAAGAATGACTTTCTCATCCCCCCAAGCCTTCAAACTACCTTTGGACTTAAAAAAGTGTCACGCTCCTAAAAACAAAATGCTTAGAAGTAAACCCATTTGACTTTGTGAAAGTGCTTAATATCCTCCATCATGTAACCAAATAAATTGGCATTTCAGGAGATGAAATCATGTGCTGTTGGTCCATGTTAAGCTCCATGAGGCTAACATATGGAATCCCCACTTCATCTTTCCTGGCAGGACTCAAAGTTCCGGCGAGAGGACCGGAGGATGGCCGGCTGGTTGTCCGGTAAGGTGTGGAGGACCCACTTCTACTCTCAGTAATGTAAACCGGCCCCGATATTGGTCCAATTCTTGCACGTCCATGAGCACTGGCGGTGGAGCTGCCACTGCGGCGGCCGTGTGCCGCCTTCTTGAAGAAGAGAAAGGCGTTCTTCCACCAACGCTTCTTGTTCTTCTTAATCTTCTTTGAGGAATCATCCCTGGAAATGGGCTTTTGCAGCTTGAAATGAAGTGTGTCTATGGATCTCGAACTCTCCCTCTTACCATACTTCCTTGCTTCTTCCAAAACCTTTATTTTTCAAGGGGGAAAAACACTGGTAATTAATGGAAAAGGGGCATTCCATCGAACACTGAACAAGACTAGACAGTACAACATAATGTAAAGATGATAAATTGAATTTCAAAGACAAATTAAACGCCATTGCAACGAAATGAATGATACGTTAACGGAAATATATATATATATATATGTTAGCACTTGACAAGATTGACCAGTATAAAAGGGGTCGAGAGAAGTACCTGAAAGTAATCAATTTGAGGGTCAAAGCCATAGTCACTAAAATGGTGAGGTTCTTGAATGGGGAAGATGGGGGAATGCATATTTGACATTATTTCTTGATAGAGAGAAGTGGTGAAGAAGTATGCGAATGGAAGGTTTTGGTGGGGGGATATGTTAAGGTGGGAATGACCGTTGGTATTTGGGAACCCTAGTAAATGCGTTCACATCTTTTATTTATTGGACTACTTCCCATTCCTATGCTACACACGCTAGCCACTTGATTTTATTTATTTTTGTACAAAACTTGTCTCCTTCCATAAATATGTATATTTTGGATCTTTTCTTTTAAAAAAAAAAAATATCTAGACTCAAGTGACCCGACCATTTACAACAATTATCATTTATTTTGTTTATTTTATTCGCATAAAATTGTCCCCTTCGAAAAATAACTCCTTAAACATTAGAATCGAGTGATTAGGGCCATTTACAATAATTATTAATTACCATTATTTTAGTAAAAACTATTTATACTTGAATAATTGTGATTAGTCCAGACGAATCTATAGTTTAACTCACCAAAAATTACCACCGATAAATTACATAGTGTTACTTTGTATAATAATATGGCGGTTTAAAAATTGATTCATGATATAAAAGAAAAATAAGAAAGGACCATTATGTTAATACTTTATTTTATTCAATTCCTTGACCATCAACTGGAGCTAAATTCAACTTGGATTTGACATTTTTTGACCTTTAACGAGTGAAGGATTACGCTTGGATAAAATAATTTCTTAACATGGGTAAATCTCATATATCATTCCCAATCTTAGCACTTTATATCAATTGGATTATCATTCTTTTTTGTTCAACGCTTTAGTCCTCAACCTTTCATAAATAGGTATATATAATATCTCCAATGCCATTAAAATGACCTTTATTCCCCATATTCGTTAAATAAAAACAGAAGCTATTTTTTAACAAGTAAAAATGAAAAAGAAAATAATTTCTAAAAATAATTTCTTCCTCATCCTACCCACTTAATTACCCACTCCCACTCTCAACTTGATTGGAAGTGACAAACTCTGCCAATAAAAGAGTAGACTATCATTTTGTTGTCAACTCCTTATTATTATTAGAAATGACAGAAAATGGGGGCTTTATCACCTCCACACTCTCCCAAAAAGTTTTACTGCCAAAATTTTTCATTTCAGGTCGAGTTGGAGCTGGAGGTAGGGGTAGCTAGATAGATATTATGGGGAAGAAATTACATTATTTTTATTATTTTTACTTTTTTTCAAAGAATAATTTTTGTTTTTTTATATTTGAAAGGTGAGAGCATATTTGTCATTTTATGGGATTATGACCTTATGTGTCAAATTATAAAAATTTAGGGACCTATAGTGTTGACAAGAAGAATGTGGACTCAATTGATACAAAATATAAAGATCAGACACCATATGTGAATTCACCCTTTCTGTTTCTATGTGTGTTCAAGGAATTTCACGGGATGAGTGAAGTCTTTGCCGGAAGCTTCATAAATAAAGAACTCCAAGGCACGAGTGATTAACAAGAGTATCACGTGAACAACTAAGGTGCTACTTGAATTGGAATAAATTACATTAATATATATTTTCTTTAGATCTTGTATATTTTGGTTTATTTATTGAGAGTAGAATTGGCAAAATGGCTAGCGAACCGGCTCGTGGCTCGTCAAGTTTTGTTTAGTGTGAACCTAAGCATGAACATGTTATCTTGTCAGTGACCTGAGTGAGTACTCGCTGGTAAAACCAAAGAAAACTGAAAAAAAAAAAAGAGGGCTTCCGATCTCACAAACACAAGTCCAAAAATAAAATGCATCTTCTTTTCTCTGTCACAATCAAACTCTTTATCCTTCCTCATCTTGATAACTTCACCTTATCACTTTTTGGAGATGATGATTTTTAAGACTTTCTTCTTCCTTTAAGCTCGATAAATTCACCTTATCAATACTCAAAGACGGGGATTAATTTTCAAGATTGTTCTTCAATTTTCACTCTTTAGGCGGAATAAAAAAGCCGAGAAAAAAAAATAGGAAAAAAAATTGTTCTTTGGTTTTGGTTGGATTCAATTGAACCATCATTTTGACTTGTCAAAGTTGGGGGTGAATGTATTAAGGGATAAATCTCACATCAACTAAATATAAAAATATAAATCAACATATAAGCGCTTAAACGATCTCCTCTTAACAAGTTGACCTTTTAAGATGGAATCTGAAGTCTTAATATGATATCAGAACTTGTCAAGCTCAAATGAACAATTCGATCCAGTCAAATGAGCACATAGATTTCAAGATTAGTCTGCTCCAATGAGTCACCATCTTACGGAGGCATATTAAGGGATAAATCTCACATCGACTAAATATAAAAATATAAACCAATATATAAGTGTTTGGACTACTTTTCTTAATATGTTAACCTTTTAAGATGAAATCACAAGTCTTAAGAGAATGGTGGGTGCATTTTGAATGTTAACTCAATTGAGTCAAAGTCGTTCGATTTGATGGACATATAGTGCTTCTTACGGTAATGAATGTAATGATTAGTTTTTAATGTTATTAAAGAGTGACATATATATAAATATATATAAAGTGTGGACATTACATATATCACGCACTACAAAAAAATGTATGATAAGCAATAGAAATTTTCGTTGCTAAACGGTATAATATGTGGCTAATAGACTGTTAGTAACAGAAACGTTCTGATAGTAAATCCCTTTCTAATTTCATGGTGGATAATTTAGCCACAAATTTAGTTTTACGTGTGCTCTTCCGATCTCAGAGAAAGTCGTTACTAAATTACCAACGGATAAAAGCGTTACTAATTAATAACAAACTTTTGTTGTTAATTCCGTTACTAATTGTGGACGAGAATTTTGAAAGAAAATAATTCCCCATATTGCTCCTTTGAGGATTTGAACTCTAGTCTTGGTAGTTGGTTAGTAAAGCCTTAACCACCAGACTACTATATATATTTGTTAATATGTTACCATATAATTTATATAAAGTATGTTTTCGTAATTTTCCCCAACTATATTCGTTACGAAATTGTTGGTAATCCGTTGCTAATAGTAACAA
Organism: Nyctanthes arbor-tristis; assembly: GCA_963692815.1. Classification (NCBI taxonomy): domain Eukaryota; kingdom Viridiplantae; phylum Streptophyta; class Magnoliopsida; order Lamiales; family Oleaceae; genus Nyctanthes; species Nyctanthes arbor-tristis. Next base: position 18,132 of record CAVNYN010243762.1, on the reverse strand, counting down.
ATTGTTTCCGTTACTATTTAGTAACCGATTGGTAACGAAAAATTAGTAACAGAAGTTATTCTGTTAATAATTCCGTGGCTATACGCGTTCCGTTACTAATCAATTACTATTCTGTTACTAATAGTAACAAATTTTTTCCGTTACTATTCAGTAACGGATTAGTAACGAAAAAGTAGCAACAAAATGATTCCGTTACTAATTCCGTGGTAATTCGCGCTCTATTACTATTCTGTTACTAATAGTAATAGAATTGGTTCTGTTACTAAAATTTTGTTGCTAATCTTGCATTTTCTAGTAGTGACGTCCCCATTAATTTTACAATCATATAAGAATATCCTATATTAGTTAACAAATTTTGTAGTGGAAGCTTCAATACAAATAGTGAGAACGAGATGTACACAGCAAATAAATTGTCTTTATCTTCTCGAGTTTAGCATTCTATAAAAGTTAATTACTTAAACTAGTAAGTTGTTAAAGTTTAAAGAGTCATTGAAGCTAGATTTCTCAATAAAATGCAAAGAATTCAACAAGTTGTATCAATAAAAATATTTTATTGATTAGCAAAGCAAGTAAAATTAATCTAGTTAAGACAAATCATTGAAATACATTTATACAAAAGTAGACATACTTATTAATACAAAATGATATTAAATTTATAATTATTTTAGTATTTGCTTCAAAGATGGGTTTTCACTACATGCACAACTCTAATCCCGTTCACGAGTATGATCCAACTCCTAGCTTACCTTGCCTTTCAAATGTTACATCTTCAATCATCTGTAAAATTTGTAGAAATAGAGAGTGAGTACAAAGTACTCAGTGAGTAACAAAACCCTTTGATTCACTTTTCAGTTGAAGGGTTCATTTTCGAGAAAATCATTTAATGCATAAAGTTTTTTGATGCACAAAAGGACACTATCACTAATTAAACTACTACCCGTGGTGCGCAAGATTCATATCAATTCAATCAGTTCAATTATGGCAATGTGTAATTAAGTGGATCCACAATTAAGCCTGATTGTTCCTTACCGAAGTTCCCATTCAAAGCAAACACCACACTAATCTTCCCTATCCCGAGATCATTGAATATGTCATAGTGTGGGAAACAATTCAAAGCAATTCAATATAAAAGGGGGTAGAGTAACTAGTGATTCAAATGCAATAAATTAATTTTCTTTTCAATGTATTAAATCTATGTTTGTCTCATAGAATACGTCAATTAAAACCAAGCTTATCGTATCAAAACATTATAAATGCAAAAAGAGAATCAAAGTATTAGTTACTCATCTTTTGATTTCTGAAAGATGACTTTAATAATTCCAATGTAGAAAGTGCTTTCAAAGCCTCGATATCCTCCGATCAAAACAATTTTTCAAGTTATAATCTTTATATATATGGTAAGAAATCTTTTTCAAGTGACAAATGGATGTTTTGGTAGGTTTTTATTGGTGTTTATCCCCATTATTAATTTTGGACGAATTTATGGGAGTTTTGGGAAATAAAGGAGGTTGGTTGAGCATTTTGAAGATTGATGACTCAATCACCTATTTATAATAGTTAGAAATTAGTTAGTTTTTATAAACCTTTGAGTTCCGCCAATCACATCGCGACAAGTAGTGCAATGTGGCGCCGTACACTTGGCGGTAAATTGCTAGAGCAGTCCTTATACTTTGTGTTGCCTTATAATTAAGTCCTGATCGTTTGATTCATGTTACTTGAGTCATTTTACTTAACGTGATTTATAAGTAAGTGACTCTACTTTGAGTTATACCAATTAAGTATTATATTTTTATTCTTCACATCATTTAGTGAATGATCTTTAATCGTATAACATAATTGATGCAATTTGAATCGTTATTCAATCATCATCAATCATATAACGTAGCAAACTCGAGTATTTATTCGATCATCGTCAAAATACAACTATTGGCATTATGTTTAATGCCAAACTTGAGTAGCAATCTTTGGATTTTGTAACATAGTTGATGCAAGCCCAAGTGGTTATTCAATTGCCGTCAATTAACATTCACATTGTCAATAACTGTCTTTTAATTCTTGATGTTTATTGGAATGGTAAATCTTGTAATCTTTCAATTAGTGCAATTCCAATGATTGTCAAAATAACGATCATATTGTCAATAATCATATATTAATTCAATGATTGTTAAAATAACACTCATGTTATCAATAGTCCTATTCCAAATTTTAGGCATTCGCTTGAGTAATAGTCTTGTGACTTTATAATTGATGCAATTCAATTCAATAATCTTATAACCTTTTAGTTGATGCAAATCCAATAAGTATTTAATCATCATCAACATAACGATGACATCCTTAAAATTTTCTGGATGTTACAACATATCGACTATTAGATGCAATAATGTGTGATAGTATAAGCTAATTTCATCAATGAAAATGTTTGAAATGTTAAACAAATGCTTTGAGTACAGTTGTGCTTAGGCCAGCTCCAACCATCCGCAAATTTGGGGTTGCTTCAATCATTCCCTATCCCAACCCTCAAAATTTGGAGAAACACTAAAAATTTGGAGGAACACTATTCACCCCCCATATTTGAGGTAGGGAATTAATTATGAAAATATCATCTTGTATTTACGAAATTACCATCAATCTAATTATGAAAATGTCATTCATGAATTAATTTTGTTTTTATTACTTAATTGTGCCAATTTTGGGTTCTATTTTTTTTGTGTTTTTATTAATATTATTAATTTATTTTTCATAATTCAAATATTATATATTTTTTAATTTTTATTAAATATCATTATTGTAATTTAAATCTTAGAACAAGTGGAGTTTTATTTCGAATAAGAACGATACAAACCTTTTATTAATGTGTCGTTTATTTTACTTAATTATTCATGTGCTTGTTAATGTATCGTTGTTTAGTTGAATGCTTCAAAAAGTGTAATAGCAAATCATCTAGTTTCTGTTCAAAATAAGTTATTTAATAATTTATAATTTCTTTTTTTTCCCAACGATATTCTTTAATTGGCTTCTTTCGACATATAAATTATTTAACCTTAACTAATTATAATTATTATACAAATTAAGTATGATTTTAATTAAAATAAAAATGTTATTCCAATTTTTGTACAATTAAAAGAAATGAAAAAGTTTAAAAATATATATATATATATATATATAGGTTCACGTAAATTTAGGGGAAAGGGTTTCCCCAAATATAGGGGAAACCTCGGAGATGGTCTAAGGAAAACTTTCTAAAAGACAAATAATGATGATCAATGATAATCAAACTATGAAGTTTTTTATGCCTGAGGGAAATTATGCTATATATTTGAAAGGGTAATTAGTCCAAAAAGTCTTTACTTTTAGACGTTATTGTGCAAATGGTCAATACCTTTGATTTTTTGGCAATTTCATCATCTCTATATTCTTTTTGCAAAATTCATCCTTATTATGACTTGTCTTCATTTTCAAAAGGGCATTAATTTTCGTCCTGTCATAGTTCAAAAATTTTAAAAAGTTACAAATGAAGTCCCAAAATAATTACTATTGTTGAAAACCAATTAAAATAATTTGATTATTGAAAAAAATTACAGACAACTAACTTTTTTAAATAATGCTAATCAATTTTAGAACCTTGTTTGAGGTTTTTTAATTAACTTTAACTATAGATGGACAAAAATACTCTTTTGTAATTGAAGAAAATTAATTAAACACAAATGTGTATTAAGGGTGATTTATTCAAAGGAAATATGAAGATGGGGGACATAATTGGGAAAAAAAAAAATCAAAGGCAGAGACCATTTGCACAATAACGTCCAAAGATTGGAATCTTTTGTGCCAATTACCCTACTTGAAATCTCTTTTTTATTCTAAAAATATAAGGCATTGTTTAGAATTTTAAAAATACTTAGTTTTTTTTATCTGTTTTGTTTATTATTATTGCTTAATTAATTTTTTACCCCAAAACCCTGACCCCAACACCCACCCACCGCGCGTGCCGCCCCCTACCTTGGTTGGCGGTCGTTGGAATCTAGCGAATTTTTCTTCTTTTTTCCCCTCTTTTTTTCTTTATGTTTTCCATCCTTTTCTTTTTCTGTTTAGGTCGCCGGAATTTTCTTTTCTTTTTTTTTTTTTGTCTTTCGGGTTTTTCCTTGCCTTTTTATGTTTTTTCTTTTGTTCATTTTCCCAAATTTTTTTCCATTTTTTCTTTTTCTTTTTATAAATTTTCCAAAGACCAGATTTCTCAGTAATTCACTTAAATTGTAATTTTTTTTTGTTTTTGTTTTTGTGTGTAACAAAGTGTGCTACATACATGTAAGACAACTCGTGTTATCATGTAACAATGTTTGCTATTTGCGTAACAATCTATGTTACGTTCATTACAGTTTCGTTATGTGTGTAACAAGTTATTTGTACAATTACATATGTAGAAAACCATGTTTTTTTTTTAAATTATAATTACAAATCTGCACTATAGCAGCAAAAATATCCATAGATATATATTCTACTAAAACACAACACCAAGAAAATCAACAATATAACAATACAAACTCCCATATAGGGAGAATATATACCACAAGATTCTTTACGTGCATAACAAGCTATGTTATGGGTGTAACAATGTCTTTTAGATGTGTAGCAAGTCAGGTTATTATTATGTGTAACAATCTATGTTATTAGGGTAACAAATTTTTTTTTATATGCGTAGTAAATTATATTATGTGTGAAATAAGATGTGTTACTCGTGCAATATACTATGTTATGTGTTAACAATTTATGTTACGTGAATTAAAAAGTACAACTTAACTTAATTCCCAATATCTTGAGTTAATTTTCAAGGCTATTGTGTGATAATGTCTGTTATGTATTAATCTATGTTACATGCAAGATTTGCTACACAAATTACATTTCGTAACATACCATAAAATAAGCCGTCTATCGTTACGAATAGTGTCAAACGCCTTTTTGACATACATCTAAACACGTCATATAAATTAGTGGGCTACATTGACCCAAATAATTGATGTGGCGTGCCTATGTAGGTATCTAGCACCATAAATTATGGTGCAAGATGTCTGATTTTAATCATTTCCCATATTATTACACGTTCTCTAAAATACAATATCTAGTCCATCTCACTTTTTGTGAGGAATTCGCTTCCCCTTCTCAACAATGCCTCTAAATTTGTAATGCCGAAAAATATCGTGCCAACTTAATTCAAAGCACAAATAGGTTTGTTAATCTACTAATTAAATATCGTGCTCTTAACTTGGTTGAACAGCTAACTAATTTTGTAGTAAGAACAAACATATAAGAACCTAATTTTAACATCTAAACTAACAAATATAATAAGTGACAGTCCAGGCTGATAACATAAATCATTATAAGAAACTATTTCAACTCTGTTTATATATTCCTTAAAACTTGAACAAATAATTACAAGATAAAGAATCTATGAGAGCATCTCCAATGCACCATGGTCTTGAGGTGTAGTCTAAGAAGAGAGATGGAAAAACAAAAAAAATCGAGGGTCCCATATTTTTTTAATTTTCCTTTTCTTTTAATCACTTTTCTCTCATTTACACCATTTTTTCCTCACTTTTCCTCCTTCGTATCCCGTGTAAGGTCTATTTTTAGACCTTCCTTTAAGACTTTACCACTACTATTTTATAATTATTTTTGAATTTCTATCTATCTCTCTCATCTTTTTCACTTTTTCCTCTTTTTTTCTACACCTCTTTCCACCAATATTCAATTAAAATAATCACTTTCTCTCTATCTCTCTCTCTTCTACACCACCCAAGTTTTGGACTACCCAATTGGAGATGCTCTGAAAAGAATCTCAATAACAATTATATAGTAAATCAGTTACATGCTATTTTGTTGCTCGAAAACTACAATTTTCTTCCCCGTACACCCGGAGCTATACTAGTACTAGCCAAGGAGGAAGAAAATTACATGACAGAAAAAGTAATAAAAACCCAAAAACAACAAAATGATTAATAATAAAAACCCAAAAACAACAAAATGATTAACTTGATTACAATGATCGTGTTTGATTGTACCTACATGATCTTGAAAAGTAACTTTTAAGCATGATCAAACATGGAGCAGAGATAGACTACAAATGAGATAAAGTAATTTACACTTGCATCATGCCAGTATCATAGGGGATTCCAGTAGGCTTGACCCACAAATTACCGAGAATGTATTGTCCAGGAGTGAAACTCAGAGCAATTCGTGGAGTAATTTTCTTAATCCCCTTCCATGTAACCCTACGAGCCGTGTTGGATCCCGGTCCCCGATTTTGATACTCCGCGTAGTAGCAGGTGTCCTGCCCCCAGGTGCCGGTCCATGGGGACCATCCTTCGGGTGCGATGAACCCACCAATTTCAGATTGCATGATGATGGTGCGTGAGAATTCCTTCCATGGGCGACCGAGGAATGCCTGGATTGCCGGCTTTGTTGAGACGAAATCTGGCTCCGCCTCGATCTTGCAGTTTTGGAGAACGATGCCACCAACAGCACGCCTGTCCTTTCGCCCCTGAGCCGTCACCATGCACGCCTGGTTATCCATTGGCTTTCGGACCACCATTTTACAGTTCTGGAACACGGCTGCCGCGTCACCGAAGATGAAATCAATGGTCCCGCTAATTTTGCAGTTGCGGTAGAATTGCCGGTAGGCGTGGACGTAGAGGGTGTCTTGGTACGCGTCCATGTGGCATTTGTAGAAGACTGCAAGGTCACCGGAAACTCTAAGCGCCACCGCCTGGTGCATGTTGGCTCCAGCCGTGTTCTCAAATCCAATGTCCTTGGCAACAAATCCATCCGCATTCACGGCTGTGAAATCAATTTAATTAATTTATAATGATCAGAATTAAAATGGGTGTCAACCATATAATAAATATAATAATATGTACTTACCAACTGTTGCAGATTTGAAGGTGGTGGAACCTCCTTTAAAGCTTCTACTGCCGCTGATTCTGGTTTTGGTCGGCCCTTCTCCGATCAAAACAATGTTGTTCATCTTCTTGGGGATCTCGACATACTCCTTGTAGGTACCAGCCTTGACGAGAATGACGGTTGTCTGATTGCTTTTCTGGGGAAGTGAACCGATTGCAGCGTTAATAGTCTTAAAGTCTCCGCTACCGTCTTGCGCCACCACCTTGTGGGGTTTGAGGGAAGCCACATTGGTGGCTAGAAGCTGACGCTTCCCCGCATCAACATATGAGGGAAACCCACCAGCATTAGTGTCTTCATTGGAAAGAAGCCGTCGGTTAAAGACTCCCAGTTGAAGCCGGGAGAGGATCTGGGTGAAGTCGCTGACCATGGCTAGGCCATTGCTTGTTAGCTCGTTAGCAGTCTTGAGGAGTTTCTTCATCTTCTCCCCCGCATCACTGGTGGTGTTATCAAACCCGTCAATACAGGTTTCCTGGAGTTCAAACACACGACATTTTAGCAGCTAATTATAGCTGACATGAACTGTACTTTTTTAGAAAATTAATTTAATGTCTCTCGATTAGTTAATATGAAGTTTACCTGATAGGTAATGGAAGCACTCAACCAAGTTTTGATATCGGCGACGTAGTCGTCCAACTTACTAGGATCAAAGTCCCCAACTTTCTCGAAAGACCTCCGGAGATCATCGATTGAGGTCTCGAGGAGGTCCTTGCATGTGTCTAAGGCCTCAGAGGTCATGGGGTCCTTCTTAGCTTCCTGAATAACGGACGAGTTTTTAATCGCTTCACCGATGTCCTTCACGGTAGCTTCGAAAGCCGTTCTAATGAGCTCTTTGGGGTCGGTGCTGTTGGCGTTGGCAAGGCTGCTCTCACAAGCTTGCTTGTAATCAGTTGGGGCACAAATTGCCTGAACGGCTTTTGTTGTTGAGCTGATTTCATGACTACCAGCGTCACCAGACGAACCATCATCCGAGCTGCCATCGCCGCCCTTGTTCACACCAACGGCCACCGCAACAACCATAGCCACTAAGAGAACTGAAGCAAGGCCAGCAACCGCGACCTTCTTCGCTCCACCATCTACCATTTCTTTTTTCCTTTTTTTTTTTTTTGGTGTGTTGGGGGGGGGGGCTTTTTCACTGATTTTCTACTTTGCTTATTATTATTATTATTTTTTTTTTGGGCTTTATAATTCTATTCAGAGCTCCTAAGGGGCCTCTGCTCTATTCTTTGAATCCCCTCGAACTCTGATGTTTATTCAATGTCAATATATATATGCTAAGAATATTGGATCGAGTGATATAATTAATTATATAGAAAAAACAAGAAAAAGAAATCCACCATGCACGGACTGATCCTTAATTTCAGCTAATTAATAACAAATTTGAGGTTGTAAGTAATTGTTAGAATCCGAAATCATGGCTAAACCATGCAAAGCAATCGTGGCACGTAAACTACTGGGATATATATGCTGAATGATCACTTCATGCTTCGGAGAAAAACCAGCAAAATTTATCCAAGTTAATTCTATATATGCTGGCCGCACAACCACATAATAATTTGGGATTCGAAGTCGTTGGATAAATTGGATTGTACATTAATTATTAGAAACGTGTTTTGCGAACCTTCTGGAAGCAGGTTATATATATTTACGTTCTGGAGCTTGAATTAATATGAGACTAAAGTATTCTTCTTTCCTTTTCCTTCCTTTTCAACTTTGGATTATTTTTGACAATAAATCCAACACTTCATGTAGCTTAAATTTTATTTTACGCAAGTTCCTCTTGTGCTTTATGTCATTATTATTCTTCTTGCCTATGGAATTACCTAAAAATGGAGATTTTTGCGTCAAAAATGTAAAAATAAGGCTCCATGTATCATCATATTGTTTATAGTATATTTATTTTTCTTTTTCGTACTAAATCAGCAAACAACAAGAAGATAATATTAGAATAATTTCAACTTAATTATATGTATAATTATATTGCCAACTCGTTTATGCTTTTTATTACGCCACCATATATTTAAAATGACAAAATAATCACTCACTAAATGATCATGTATTAATTTCATCATCATTATCATCATCTTTTCCCCCCTTAAGAGTGGTATTGTTCCTTTTCCTCCCAACAATCTGAACTCGATTGACATCTATAGAAGAAAGTGAAAGATTAATTGCAATAATTAGTTAAGCGCGGATACAAGGAAGCCCCAAATTATAATATACGAACATTTTTGTGAATTTTGTGAGTTTTATATTCTTGAGATCGGAAGAGCACACGTCTAACTCCAGTCACCTGAGATCAGTAAGGACATTAATGCTACATGTACATATATGTTTACGGATAAAGTAAACATATAATTTTATCGACGCTCTTCCGATCTCTTGTTTTAGTTCACAGGGGGTTGAAATGTAATTAATTTCACGCCCCATCCCTAAACCCATCTTTTAAACCTATTTGTACAAATAGGTTTATTCTTTTAATATACGTATATTATTTGAGTAGGATAAGGATGTCAAACTACGACATGTATAAATCTATTTGTATAGATAAATATACAAAGAAGTTTAATAGAAAGGGCACGCATGAAATTACAATTCATCCCATATTATTATAAACTAAAAGAAAGAGAAAATAAAACGATAAAATTATATTACCCATTCATGTCTGTAAACTAATCAATATGTACATGTAGCGTTTCCATATTAAAAAATTTTGAATTTGAATGAAACTAGCTAGGAAAGTATACCATGATTTGGACCGATGGCGATTTAATCGAGCTGTTTTTAATTCTCTAACAGTAAAGTATCAATGTATCATATAGTTAACTTTGAGGGCTTGTGGATGAATCGAGCTTACGTACGTACATGTGTATTGAGTATTAATACATGTATAGGTTGCCGTAATATTCCTATATAAAATGTTCTGACAGGAAAATCTCATGTATTTGTGAAAGAAGATAAGGATATCCACACCAAATACAGACAAGACATCTTTTTGAGATATGAAGGAATATATATACGTATACTAAAGTCTAATATTTAACATTATAATCAATCCAAATTTTTTGTAAATTAGACTCTTATCAATAACTTTGTTGTTGATATATCTATATATGTTATTTTGGTAAATTGCTCATTACACATCTAATGAATTATATATATGCTATATGTGTACTTTAAGCTTCACCATCCATAAGTATGATTGTCTGTCGGGTCGAGTTGAGTTTTGTAAAATGATAATCATACATGCTATAATGTCATCTTCTGTACACTAATTAATTTGTAAACTATGTAGCTTTTCTCTTAAAAGGAATCTCATAAGTTAGGAAAAATGCCACTATGTGTAATGATTGGCTACTTTTTCCTCCCACTAGACATTAAGCTTTCTATATAAAGGGCTTTCACCTTGCATCAATTATAGCACATCAAGATAGCTCAAAAACATATTTCCTTCCTTCTTCATATACAGTTGTTTCTCTTACCTTAGAAAATGGCATCCAAGGCAGATCTTGCAAGAATCGGAAAGGAAGGCTTCACCATACTAGAAGCATGCTACGGCAAAAAGACAAGGCCTAGTCCGATAAAAACTTACGTTCCACAAGAACAAAAACCCACGTGTCTTTACCAGCACCAACCACAGCAGGCACGTGTTTGTAAGGTAAAGCCGAATGAGATTATGAATTGCCATGAGGTGTTGCAGTTTAACGAAGGTTTGATGGTTATGGACTATAGGAGGAAATCTCAAGCTAAAGCTAATTAGACTCTTTTTTGTGAACTCGGTGTTTATAATATGTAGGATATATTTGCCCCCTTTGTGTGATATAAAGTGGAGTTATAAGTTGTATTGTATATTTACTTAATTAGCAACTACCAGTATTAGCATGTAGATGAAGTGTGTAACATAACACTTTGTCATTTGAAATGAAGTTGTATCAGCTCTTAGATTGAAACAAATAAAGAAGAGATGAGTCGGACAAAGGTTAAAAAATAGCTTGCGGTGTGTCGTGTTATTTGGCCTCTATATAAAAGGGGTATAACATTGATGTTGAGCTTGGGCTGCCCAGCTGAAAATTATTAATATACCTTGTCACCATGACTAATGACATAGATTGGCCTAAATGGATCTATGAGTAGAAGTACAACAATTAAACATTAAAGATTCATATAACTTACTCTAAACTTATTGAGTAGAGTTTCTTGTTTTGTGATATGCAACTGGGCTCGGCCGTGGATCTGATCCCGACATATGACTTAGAGCATCCGCATTGATAGTGTTAAAGTAGGTTGTTATTGGAGTTGTTAGTTAATAACTCAAAAAACAACTTACATTGGTGGTGTTAAAGTAACTGCTAAATGCATTTAATTTAACAAGTTATTAGTTTTATTGTTAAAGTTAACAACAAACTTAACACTTTATGTTGTATTATTTCTTCTTTTTTTTTTATTTTAATTAAATTGGGATTGATCCACTATTTGACTATTGAACTGATGATTAAATTTAACACTCTTATTTAGAATTATCAATATGGCACAAATTAATAATTAAATTTAACTTGTTTAGGTGTCATTTAATAATCACTAACAACTCTACTTTTTACTTATGTGAATAGTTAATTTTAGTATTACCAATGTGGATGCTCTTAGAACCTCAATTGTTTTGGGATCGTGCTACCCACCTCAAACCCCTGATTTTTGTTGTCAATATATAATTAACCTAGTTCCAAGAGAAAAATATTTGCATAGTACTTGTAACCTACTAACCTCGTTCCAAAGTTATGCATACATATACTCGTAAAAAATCTAAGGTTTTGCTGCTTTCAAGATCCATAATAATACTAAAGAGAAGAACATCTCGGAAATACCTAATTAATTATATTAACTTCAAATTCTAGGGTACTGATGATTAGTGTTTTGAACTCGCATGTTCCTCCATATTTGTTTCCGCTACTATAGAAAGGCTTCCACAAGATTTTCTACTAGTGCCAATATTCAAAACAAGCTCGTTTTTCGCCAGCAATTAAAATCAGATTAGTTACGGAAGTACCATTAACACAAAGTAGTATTTGTATGTAGTTTCGTGAAGGGTGACGGTTAAGGATTACATGAATGAAATCTCTATCCATAACCATAATAATGTAATATTCGACCAAAATATCATATCATATGAATCAAGATAAACTATAAAGGTATTAAAGATGAAGTCCATGTAATAAATAAATGAACTTTTCAGATTCAAATCTTGGTTATTGGACAACATTATACATTAAAAAAATGATCATGGCAATCATTTTTCTTATAAATGAAACACTGTTTGGTCTATGTTATTATTCTAGTAATCTTCATCGTGTAATAAAAGATATAATGGCACTTCCATTAATTAGGCATCTTCAATGTGGTGGAATATATAAGGATCTGAAGTATGCATTTTTTTCTTCAACTTGTTGTAATAAAACTCATAATAATTATGATCTAAATCAAATCGTTAAGGATCTGATTCAGATTATAAGATTAATCGTAATGATAAATCATTAAACTATGGAACCTTAGATAGGAAGATTTACCCTTTTTCTGGCTTTTTCAGTTAACAATTATTGCTGATAGAATCATATATATTCTATTCAATTATATATGGGTTGCGCAGCTTACCATACTATGCGGACACGAGGTACAGAAACTAGAATTTAGACGTATAATGATAATCTATATATGTTCTAAAAAGCACGTCTATGCTCGTGGCTTGTGCTAGCCACGCTTTACACTTCATCGATCAAGCATTAACTGCGTACATATTTAGGCATTTAGGTGTACCGTCTTAAGTTCAAATTGACACTTTATAATTTTTCACAATATTTTCACTTCTTAGAACACTGCTCATAATTGTGTGGCTTAATCCATTTATTTCATGGGAGGTCACGGATTCATTCTTTTTTTTTTCTTTGAGAGAAAAATATAGAATTTATAATGCTTATAACGAGCTAATGGTTAGAGTTGGGATAGACAAGCTTTGTTCTTGTTACGGAAAACGTCCCAAGATTTATCGATTGGAATACCCAAGATTTACCGGTGACCTAAGTTTATATATCATAAATCAGAAAATTGGCAGAAGCAAGAAAAGAACACCGGAAATTTTCGCCCCTCGTAAGAGAGGCCCAGAGTTTACCACAAAGGCTACGTCTCCGGTCGAGCCACGGCAGAGAACCCCAATCCGCTAAGCAACCACCATAGTTCGTACAAGTACAATTGTGCAAATGACCCCAAGTAAAGATCCCTCTAAACCCACAAAGAATTACATAGTAGTCCTCACTATAGATTTGCTCTCAGAAGTTACAAGGGATTAATCACTCAGAAACCCTAAAACTATTACAGAGAGGACAAAGATGAAGATAGAGGAAAGATGCGAACCAAGATCAACGGCTGATAGACATCCATACAAAAGGGGCCGGACTTAATACATGAAATGGCAGGACATATAAAATGGGCCTAACACATATTAGGTCAAAATACAACAGTTCTTTGTCTGTTTAATCGTTTCCTTTAATTTTTTTCCCTTTTTTTGGAGGGGCCTACCAGGCTGAAATTAACTTGAAAACGAACTTTTAGAGCATCTCCAATGCTTGGATGAATTGGGGGTGAAATTCATTCCACATAAGCAAATGCACTTTTTGGCCAAATATCCCATCTCCAATGCACAATGACATGAACCAGGTGCAGCTGAGTTGGCAGGGGAAAAAAGAAGATTGGGTCTGGCAGGTGTGACCTTGTGACTCAGCATTGCTTGGATTTCTTCCAATAAACAAATACACAAGATTTCTGGGAACTGCATTGGAGTCCGTTCCTATCCCTTTCTTTTATTTTTTTAATGCTTATTTTGACACTGCATTGGAGTCTCACTCGGTCCATTTCCCTTTCCTTGCCATCTCTAAAAAGAGACCTCTTTCCATTTCCTTGCCATCTCAACAGCAATGCACAATATGCATTGGAGATGCTCTTACGTGCCATGGACCAAGTATATTTCTGCACTTTAGAATCTCATCAATTATTATTAGGGAAAGAATAAGATAAGATAGCATGCCCAAAGGCTTCTCTTCATGCAAACCCAAAACTATCTTATCCTGCCACCTCAAACCGGCCATGCATGGATATATCTAAGAATTATTTCAATATACTTTACCAAAATCCGAGGTTTCGCCTTTTGGAAGATGGAGAATATATAGCATGGAAAGTAAGAAGTTCACTAAACAACTTTTTACCACACAAACCATACTTTGCACTCTTTCTTTCCCTTAAGGATTTTAAATAAATTCGCTAAGTACTCAATACACATCGGAAAAGCATCTGGATAGATGGGAATCCAAAAAGCAACCATGATCAGATTTTAAGCTATTCTTTCTATATAAAGGGATTTTCTTCATACCTTATGCATCACAAAATATTTCCTGAACTTCTCCAAACTTATATCATTCTTGTACCTTAAAAATATGAATTCCAAGGCAGATCTTGCGAGGATAGGAAAGGAAGGCTTTCACATTATTGATGCGTACTTCAGAAAGAAGCCCAAGTCCAAGACAGAACAACCGCATGTCTGGCAAGAACCTAAACCGGAATGTCTTTACCGCTACCAACCACAACAAGCTCGTGTTTATCAGGTAAAACCAAATGAGATTGTGAACTGTCATGAGGTGTTGAAATTTCACGAAGGCATGATGGTTGAGGATTTTACAAGAGAAACTCAAGCTATGGCTTATTAGACTCTCTTTTATGGACTTTTATTTTTATTTTTTATGTTTAGTAGGATATAAATACACACACACACATTCACTCACTTATAGGTTACATAGTTTAAGTATGGTCCTTTGTGTTATATCAGTATGGAGATCGTTTGTATATATATACCAGCAGTTTTAAGAGTGCAGAAATGAAGTTTAATTTGCTGCAATTTTTTATATGAACTGAAGGTAATAATCAGCTTTAGAACGAATCATTATTCTCTTTGACCCCTCTCTTCCTCGCACAATTAAATACAGTTAAATAGAGAACCCTATTAGCAGCATGGTCAAGGCCGATATATATACTGGATGTATCTTCTGCACGAGACAAAAAAAAAATCTGGTACGCCAGAAGTGCTAAGAGTATAGTTTGCTAGTTTAGTGTTTCAATTTATTATTTTGTGTAAGTTAGTCCGTGCGTATTAAAAGACTTGTATTACTCATTTTGCATATTGTATTCTTGTATTATAACTAGGGTTTTGTTCTCCCTCTTGTCTTTTGTTCTCTTTCAGTTGATTCTTCTTTTGGCTTCTATAAATGAAAGACATTAGTGCATATTGAATTATTCACAAGAAGTACCCTAAAGGCCAATAACAATCTGCATGCATGTAGGATCAAATCCCATTTTTACGATAAGTTAGGCCACTTAAATCCACATGTAGGTTCCTAATTACTTCAAAAAAGGCTAAAGTATTACACTATTACTCATGGAATACCAGATTTTTTTCTTCTGTGCATGACAACAAATTAGTCCCCACAACTTAACATTTTTCGTGTAGTATTTGCTTGAGCCATCATCTCTTCTTAAAAGGTTTGGATGCGTTGTAGTTTCATGTACTCTTCAGCAGTGGTGGATCTAAACATTTTGAGCCGGGTGCTAAAATTAACTTTAAAGAATGGAACCCACATTGATTATAGTATAAAACAATTAACCAAACAAAAAGGGCAAGCTAACTTTTTAAGATGGCTAATATTGACCATTCAAGTCTTAATATAATATCAAAGCTTGTTTAAGCTCGAACAAGCCATTTGATTCATTTAAGATTGGCTAAAATGAGTAAATGGGTTTCAAGATTGAAATAAGAAAGATAATGAGTGTAATGGTGGAGAGTTTTATAATACATGCACGTATGTGGAATATTATTTGTTTAACCAAATTCAAATTTGAAAGAAAAGAGAATGTATAAAAATGTGAAGGGTAACCGAGTGTAAAATCATCTTAAAAAATTAAAGGTAAAAGTTTTACTTTTCCCAATTTCCCATTCTTTTTAAATTGTTTCATTCAAATCCTAGTTAAAATAATATTTGTAATTCTTAATCTTAATTTAAATGCTAATGATGACCCAAAAAAAAAAAAAAGGAAAAGAGAAAAAAAATTAAATCGGCCTGAACTAGATAAAGCCTGTCACGCAAATGACGCCTCAGGCTTATAAAAGTTTAGGGTACTTCCATATTAAAATGTTAACCCATTAAAAGGAGTTATAACTCAAGCACTTTTATATATTGATTATTTATCTTATATTTATTTAATGTGAGATTTATCTCTTAATATGCTCTCGTAAGATGGTGGCTTGTTGAAGCAGACCAATCTTAAAGTCCGTATGCTCATTTAAGCCTTACCCCAAATCAAATTGTTCGTTTGCGTGTAGCGGGCTCTCATACCATGTAAACGTTTAGAGGATCTCATCTTAAAAAGTTCACCTATTAGAGGGAGTAATCAAAACACTTTATATATTGATTTTTTATTTTATATTTATTCAATATGAGGTTTATTCCTTAACTAAGCTTGTGTACCCTTTTTAGTTTAAATTAAAATAAAATAAAAATATTTTAAAAAATAAGAAAACTAAATAAATAGATGGGTAGCTGCATATTTTTCCAAGGCGACAACGAATGTGATAAGGTTGACGGCCAATCAAATTTATTGACAGAATGTCTTCAATGAAGTTTTTTCAAAATCTGGATAGTTTTTAATTTATTTCACACACTTTTGTTAATATGTTGATTGTTTGTAAAAATAATAATTTTATTACTTCGATTTAAAGTAAATTGGCAACTTTTATACATTAGATACGACATGAATATATTAGTTAAATATAAAAACATAGACAAACATTAAAAGGGTCTAAAGCTACTTTTTTTCAACAATATAGACCTTTTAAGATGGACTCGAAGTGTTAATAAATATATCAATACCTATCCTATACCCTTTTTTTTGGTCCCAAAGTATCGGACGCATCAAGCTAAAATTCAATGTCTTTCACAATGTTCATTTTCTTACTACTGTTTACTTGTATCTGATTCTGATACATATTTTTGTGGGCTTCAAATCGTTGTGTTCAATTATTATATATAGCAATTAGAAATGAGAATTTATTTATATTTATTTAAACTATGTGTAGATGCATTGCTGAAAATTTTGAACTCATCAGATAAAAATAAAGGAATCTTTCTGCCGGCCTCTCTTCCACGATATGCAAAATGAGGATCAAGCAAATTAATTAAAGAATCAGATTCAGTCATTATATTAGTACAATGATTAGCGGTCCAAACCACGGAACATTTGAAAAAGAACTTTTTGTTATACTTCAGTTTACTAACTGACACTTATCACTAAAGAATCCAACAAATTCAAGAGATATTTTTCCCCTTTAAAGATCGATCAACTTTCAGCAAAGAATTCTACGTGCAGGATACATATCTAAAAGAAAAATGATAAGCGTACTCCATCTCATGACCCGGGAGAATGCCCGATGCGTTAAAATTACCCATATGCCCTCAGTTGGATTCAAATCTCATTTCGACAGAAATTGGGGCTGGTAGCGGGAGGAAAAAGGGGTTTGTGAGCTCAACCATGCCAACAACCGTTTTCGGCTGTCCACTTGCTCCGCGCACGCCGCTCATCGCCAGTACACGCTCGTCGCCGGTCATCATTGACGCTCATCTAGAGGAATCGTTCCAGCGGGTGAGTTTGGTTAGGGATTTTCAGAATTATTTTCATCGCATGAATTGGGGCAGAATTATTTTTCATCTCAGAATTATTTATCACGGGCTCTTGCTTATGTTACAGTGGCAAAATTTGAGATATGAATGAAAAAAAAATTGAAACACAAATTGTTTTTATGACAGTTGAAATATATGCTTTATTGTTTTCCTTCGGTGCCCATAATTTGGTTACGAATAGTTATTTTCTGAAAATTTTATCAACTAAACTTGTTGATGGTTAAAGTTTGGTTTTCAAATGGTTCATTAATTTTATTTTATTTATTATTATTTTTTTAGATTTTATATATGTGCATATTTCATAGCATTCCTTAGATTCCTGTTTGTTGTAGATTTAGTATGAACGGGAAATGAGGGTGAAAAAGTACATGTAGTGGACCATAATTTAATGGTTAATTTTATGGTTGACCAATGA
>CAVNYN010243757.1:9820-73029 GCA_963692815.1 Nyctanthes arbor-tristis | reverse complement strand
GTAGATTATAATCTAAATTATAATCCACATTCTATCCAAATTGTAACGAAACTTATATTGGTTTCATAAAAAAATTGAAAGTTTGTGTTAATATTTACTACTAAACTACGCTAGCACAATAACTAAGTGTTTATTTGATTTAATTTATGATAGTTGATTTATAAAGAGAAATTATAAAGATGTGAAATGAGTAGTATAGATTTAATAGAAGTTTGAAATTTGTGGTTAGAAATGAGTAGTTGTTAAATCAGTAGTCAAATCAATAGTAAGTGAGATTATAATATATTTTGATAAGGAGGATCAAACCGGGGCTAAATGAGTTACATAACACTAGTATATACTTTTATGCATTGATTCTAACGCTAAAGATGGAGGGGAGAAGCATTTTGCTCACGAAGTCGTTGAATAAGTTTTATGCCGTGGTTTGAATTGTAAATATTCACATTCTGGGTCGAAAGCCTGAGGTTCAAACCATCCATGCCCTTCCTTTGAATTTCCCTCTCATCTCCTATATCTCCCCAGTAAAAAATAAAAAAGAAAAAAAAAAAGGAAAGAAGAAGAAGTTGTATGTCAATATACTCTATCCTCCCGCAAAGATATTTCTCCGTTCTTTTTTGTTTATTTCAAATTATTTTCTACTTTCCCTATTTAACTTCATAATTCTCTAATATACTCTTATTATTATATATTTTATTTTATTTTATTTTATTATACGTAGTAATTGGCAATAAAGAAAATTTAAAGTGAAATATTAAATAAATCAAATCAAAGAATATATTAATAAATGTGTTCTTAAATTTTACTTTTCTAATCACATTAACTAATTAACTTTTATGAACCTTATTATGTGAAAAATGAAAAGGGGACATTTTTTGTGACGAAGAGAATAATAATAATTAATTAGAAGTAATAATTTGAAGTCAAATTTAAACATCTTTATCTTGTAACCCATCTCCTAACAGAAGGTTCATATAATTTCTTGGTTGCAGATTGCCGTTTCAAATAC
Source organism: Nyctanthes arbor-tristis (assembly GCA_963692815.1). Classification (NCBI taxonomy): domain Eukaryota; kingdom Viridiplantae; phylum Streptophyta; class Magnoliopsida; order Lamiales; family Oleaceae; genus Nyctanthes; species Nyctanthes arbor-tristis. Next base: position 72,023 of record CAVNYN010243757.1, on the reverse strand, counting down.
GTTGCCCGTGAATTAATTAGATGCAATTTTTAGTTCAGCCCATCATCCCTAATTATCATAATCTTCGAAAATGAAAGGTGAACTAATTCAATTTATCTTGATTTTTGTCTTAGGTAAGGTGATTTTAATTGGTATTATTGCAATTGTCAGTTGAGAAAGAAGAGAGAGGGGCAAGAAATCATCAATCTCAATTGTTTAATGGTAATATTTGGCGTGAGTCTCACAATTCATGCGAGAGCTGATCACATGAGCACTGTCCCGGTATGAAAATTACACACCACTCTATCTTTGACTCAGGAGATCCACGTGTGCTTGGGAGTTGTAGGATCAAATTGCTTACAACTAGCTTTGAGCTTAAGTTCTGATTTTGGTTTTCATCCTAATGCTTCTATTTTGAGCAAGATTTGTGTGAATTTGCTTTTGAATTGTGGTTGTGGATGTTGTAATGATCACGTGGGAGGAATGAAGCTGCCCAAAATCATAGCATCATATACATTATCTCCGATTCATTTTTTGTGTTGGACTTATTGTATGCTGGTTTAGCTTGAACTCACGATTCTTCAAGACACGCAAAGAAGTAATTTTTTTTATAAACAATGCTATTTATGTATACTGGATATCAGTCTCAGTCTAGTTGTCATTTCTTTATCGGTAATTGAATAAATAAGGACCCATATTTATTTATACATATCAACTTATCTTTCAATGTAGGGATACTAACTAGAATGCATACCGATATCTGATCTAGATAAATAACATCACTCTTGTTTCATTCCCCACAACCCCCCTCCCTAAAAAAAAAAGGAAAAGAAAAAGAAGGAAAACTTTTGTGAAGACAATTATAACTTATATTTGTCATTTTGAAAATTTTTAATGTGAAAAAAAAAATGAATTATTTTCCAATCAACTTTATGTTTTAAATTGTTGTCCAATTTTATAGAAAGCCATATAAAAGTTATTATTACTATTATAATATTTAAAATTATTTTTTTACTCAATAATTTTTTTTTCTGCATTAAACACGTATGTACTGTATAAATAAATAACTATTCAATAGATAGTACAAAAAACTATAGAATAAAAAGTCGAATTACAACGTTTCAAAAGAAAAAAAAAAAAAGTCAAATTACAAACTAACAGTTGGGTCTATATCAATAACTGATGAAAATAGCCCAACAAATGTGGTGGTGCACCTAAATGTACCTAATGCTAATAGTTTAACATCCAACGCCCTACCAAACCAACATTCAACACATAAAGAAAACCCATTAGAAAGATGTTTACAAGTAAAAGATTAGAAATATAAATACAGGCTTATTAGAGCAAGATTAATGTAAGAGATAAAGTTAAGGAAAAAAATAGAAAGAAAAAACTTATTTTCAAATAATTTGAAGGGGAAAATCTGGAGGCAAAACATAAATTAGACATGTGACGTAATTTGATTTGATTGAACATGTACTCATGGGACAGGAAAGTGAAGTATTAATAGAAGCCCTTCATTTACTCATTTCCCCTCAAACTAAAATTTTACACTCTAATTGTTACATACTATTTGAGTTTGTGGGGGCAAAAGACCCAAATTCTGCTACATTAATTGTGCTATTAGGATACCCCGATGTAATTTTTAGTGGTAACATATTCGCATCAGTAATTAATATGTCACGTCATTATTTATTGTCATTAATAACAGCAAACATCTAGTGCTTAAATTTTATAGGTTATTATTTTACTCAGCGCCAATGAGGATGTGGAGTGAGAAAGATTAGATAGGAATATGGTACTATTTTTTTTTTTTCAAACAAGAATATAGTACTTTTGATGTGACATATTATTAATATACATTATCACACTATTATCAAATCATATATATATGTCTTACAAAGAAGGTTTATTATTCTTTTTTCTTATTTGACCCAAAATATAATTTACTTTTCTTTTGAAAATATAATTTATATATTAATTCTCTTATATATGTCACTTTTTAATGAGCATAGTTATCAGTTATTAAAAATATAGAATTATTAAATTAAAATAATTAACAAATAAAAGAGTGTAATATGAAAATAATGTTAAAATTGACTTTTCTAATCTATACTATTATATATATTAATCAACAGTTGATCTGGCTCAATTTGATTGTGGGCTCAATTAAAAATGATTTTCTCAATCATTGTTTGGCTCTTTTAAAAAAATAATTGATGATGTTATTATTATATTATTATTATACTTTTCTTTATTGTTATATTTTTCCTTTTAATCAATTAATTTAATATTTTATTTTGAAACTCTATCTACATATTAATTTAATATTTTTATTTCATAGCTCTATCTATATATTACATTTAATATTTTTATTTCAGAACTCTATCTACATATTACATTTTAATCATTTACTATTATATAATTTGATGAATTTATGTTCTCCTAATATATTATATTTTACTTTCTCAGCATAACATGTCCATAAAACGTACCGGTATTAAATATAGGAGTCCGTAAATGTACAAGTGTGAAACTAATATAGATTATACTATCAGGTTTTATTGTTTTTAAAGGAAATAAAAAATAAGAATTAATAAAAAAATTATTGGTTCATTTATCATATTTTTTCTTATTGTTATGTTTTTCCTTTTAATCAATTAATTTAATATTTTTATTTTGGGACTCTATCTAAATTTTAATTTAATATTTTTATTTTAGACCTCTATCTATATATTACATTTAATATTTTATTTTGAAAGTCTATCTATATATTAATTGAATATTCTTATTTCAGAACTCTATCAATATATTACATTTTAATCAATTTTACTATGTCCGATTGTATAATTTCATGATTTTATATTCTCTTAATATATTATGTTTTACGTTCTCAGCATAATATATCCATGAAACGTACGAGTGTTAAATATAGTAGTCCGTAAGATGCACGGGTGGAGATCTAGTGAAAAAGTCATACATCAAAGTATAATGAAAATTTAGATACTTTTTGTCATGAAACAATATAAAAATTGTGACATTTGTTAATGTAATTTGTATTATAAAAGAAAGTCTCGAATCAAATAGTATTAGAGTCTTTTTTACAGTAAAAAATTTGCCGACTGTATTTGATCCAGATAGAATTTTTACTTAAATGATGCGATCTCTATGTTTTGATATTATAAGTTTCGTGTCACTACACAATGTAGTCGAATGATAAAAATTTCATAAAAATATATCAGAAATACTGATCTTTAATTTCAATTTATGACTGAAAATTTTAGAGTATCGTATCGCATTCAAGAATTCAGATTTGTAAAGATTTTCAGTGGAAATAGTTGTTGAAATATGATACTTTAATAGGAATTACGTTTCTCTACTTTAATTATCAACACTTATATGACTAAAGTTATATACATAATTACAGGAATGTCACTTTTTTAATGATATATTATTACCTTATCATCATCAAATTATAGTCTCCAATAATAAGAAAATGATTACTCTAAATGACATATTTTACTGAAGAGAAAAAATAAAAGAATAATTTTAGGGTTCAATATATAATCTGTTATGTATCATAAAGCGGTCGTCTAATATTGGAGATACATTTCTTATATAAAACAATGATGCAATAAAATTAATTACCGGAAATACCACTATACTTATGAAAAATTAGCTCGCATGCCATTGTACTTTAAAATTCACAACTTATGTTACAGAACTTGTAAAAATGTTATCTAATTCACCACTCTGTAACATCTGATTAAAAAACTAAAGACCAAAATGCAACGTGGTAAATTCCGTTAGCCATGCCATCAAGTCCGTTATATTTTTAACGGGTTGTTTACGGAGTGGCAAACGGGATAACATTTTCACAAGTTCAGTGGCATATGAGGTGAGTTTTAAAATATAATAACATGCGATATAACTTTTAAAAATATAGTAGCATTTTAGGTGATTAACTCTCTATCTTGACATATAATTTTAACTAAATTTTTACTTATTACTATGTATCGTAGAGATGACCATGCTATCATTTTATCATATTCTAACAACAACTTCCACTAAAAATCTTTACAAATTCGAATTCTTGAATGAGATACGATACTTTAGAATTTTCAGCTATAAGTTGAAGTTAAATATCAGTATTCTTGGTAGTTACGGAATTCTTATCATTCGACTATATTGTGTAGTGACATAAGACTTATAATCTCAAGACCTAGAGATCGCATCATTTAGGAAAAAATTCTATTTGGATCAGATACAGACGACAAATTCTTTATTGTAAGAAAAACTTTGATACCATTTGATTCAAGACTTTCTTTTACAATACAAACTACATTTATAAATTAGTCATAGTTTTCATATTCTTTCATAACATCAAATATCTAAATTTTTATTAAACTACTTTTGATGTATGATTTTTCACTATATCTCTACCCCTAGATCGCACGGGGTAAACAAATCTAGTATATTATTAAATAAAACTTTTCATTATCGCTCTTTTTGTGAGGCAGGGTTAGTATCACATGTGCTGCGCCCGCTAGCAGATCTCTCGTGGTTGATAGCAGGGGAAAAGCAAAGCAAAGTGAGGAGAGGGAATATTTAAGTAGCGTTTAGATCTGAAATGCATTCTTGAAACACCAAACCTTCGAGGCAAGAAGATACAGAAAAAGAGGAAGGAGAAAAAGTCAAAGGGGAGAGAGAGGAAAATGAAGGCGACATTTACAGCAGCCCCACCATTAGTGTCTTCACCACCTCGCTTCCCAGCGAAATTTCACCAACGTTGTTGGGCTGATTTTCCGCGTGAAATGTCTTTTTCAAATTTGAAGCTGAATTCAACTGGGTCGCAGAAATCTGCTAGAATCAATTTGAGGTGTAATAGTAGCACTGGAAAGGGTAATTCCGGTTCTGCCACCACTTTCTCCTGCTCCTTCTCTCTTTTCTTTTGTTTTGGAATTTAATCAACCCTTTGAAATTCTTCTTGGGTTGTTCTTCTGTGTGTCTGTGTATTGGTTCAAATCTTGAATCCTTTTTTGTCCTTGTTTTCTGCGCCACGTTCTATAGGTGAGAATGAGAGAACTGTTCTGGATGCATTTTTCCTGGGAAAGGCTCTGGCAGAAACAATTGGTGAACGTTTTGAGTCAAGCGTGGGAGAGTTCCTTAGCGTTACTGGTTTGTTAAAAGCTGAGCAACAGAAGAAAGTACAAGAATTCCAGGTAACTGTTACCATCAATCTGAATATGAGATAGTTTGGGATTGGAGAGCAATCTTCTGACAATGATTTTATTTGCTTATTGAGAAATTTTTTTATAGTTTCCAATTAGTAAAAAAATAAAAACTAAATCCATAAATTTCGTTTATATGCATGTGCAGGAAGAGGTGTTGGAAAGAGCAAAAAGAGCCAAGCAGCAACTAGTAAGTGAAGTACAAGAGACCCTTGACATACAAGGAGTGAAGCACGAGCCTTCTGAAGCAGATATATTCAGTTAACGGTGTTCCTGCAACATCATCGCCTTCCTCGACCTCAGCTGCCTCTTCTTCAGCATCAATATCCATCTAATGTGGTTCAGAAATAGTTTTAGAGGGGCATCAAATGAGGTCTGGCTATGACTATATACTTGTAAGAAAGTCTCTTATCATAGTGTGATTGAATAACATATGCTGAGGCCTCACAGAAATCAAGGATTTTAGTTTCATCTTCTATAGAGTATCGTTCACTAAATCATCGTTCACTAAATCGTCAGCCAAAAGAAAACCTCAACAAGCCATGCTAAAATAGATAGCAACAACAAACAACATATTGCTTTTAGAACTAAATATTCGGATATATCCCACTAAAATGAGAATCCCAAAACTGCATTTGAATAACTTGAATCATGTAAACTTTCAAAACTTTATAAATACAATACCTTAGCTTATGCTCAACAGAGGAAAGAACTGATGTTATCCATTCAATTTTCGCAATTTGAGATGTGGTTATTCATTATCCAATTCAACTCCAGCGGGCAACTGAAACTTGTTCTGTTTGGTATTACCAGCAACATCGTCCTCCTCACCAACATCCATGGCAGACTCCTTACTGACATAATCAACCTTAAAATCATAATCATCATTGTCCGTGTCATGTTCCATTGCAGATGATTGATTTTCCTTTTTCCGTCTTTTTCTCTCAGCCTTCTTCAACTTGGGATTTAGCATGCCTTTCTCTGCATAAAGCTTCTTGTTTTGCCTGCTATTGTTAGATTCAGTCTTCTCCTGATCTCCATCCTCCTCCCTGGATTCCATTGACTGGTCTTCACCATTGTCAACTTGACTGCTGGAATCTTTCCTTTGGCTCAAATCAGGTTGTGGTACATCATCCTGCATGGCCATAAAATCATGTATTATTAATCAAAAGTAGGGTATCTCTATATGCGTAACTGATATTACATGGTATAGAACAAAGAATGAGCAGTATAGCAGACTGTGTTTCAACTCCTTTTCTTCCGTAACACTTCTAATAGTCTTATCCACCAAAGATGCGATGGTTCTATTATATGGGTCAGGCACATCCTCACCAATTAATGAGCAAGGTGAAAGCCTTGTTATAAAGTAGAAGTATTCCCAAAGTAAAATAATATGACATTCAGACTTGGCATTCAATCAAATCATTTTTTATTATTCTCAGAGTAAACTAAGCTATCACGGCACCCTAAGATTTTCAATGTGGAGAGATTACAAACCTCAAGCATTTTCTCGTCAAAATTGAGAGGATAATTTGAAGGAACTTCCACTGGGTTGAAATCATTGATAGATTTCAGACTGCCGATAAATGATGATTCACCGCCATAAACTTCATCTATATTGAACTCCTTCCCAAGGGCAGAGATAATCTTTGCCTCGGAAGGTTCTTCTTCATTCCTAGCCGGAGGCAGGGTGTAGTATGGAATTTTACCTGCACGTAAAAGATGGGAAGGCAAAATACATTAAGAAATATCAGTTGATGTTTTTATTTCAATATATATAGGCACAGCATTCAATTCATGTGATTGAACACAAAAGTTTGGCTGCAAGTGATGACTCAATTTCCACTTGGCAAAATTCTTAGTATTTCCCACTCCCTTTTAAGGGCAAAATCATAATGCAAACTAGAAATTCTTCTTTTTTGTAAGACATATACTTTGCCCATATTTGCTTGTTTCTGTGTCGCAGAGAGAGAGATGTTTTAAATGTCTGAGAGGAGCTGAGGGAAAGATAAAAATAAAAGAGACCTGTATTCCAGTCATGCAAAATTATCCTAGCAGCAGCATCAACATCCAGAACTCCACCCTTTTTGAGCCTGCCCCTAACAGAGGCAACCTTTAGAAGAAAATCGTCAGCAGAATCAAAGCTGGGAACCTTGTATAATGCTACCAAAACTCTTTCTGAACACCGTTTGAGTAATTCCTGAACTGTAAAGTTCATAAAACAGGCAAATTGCAAGTTAACTAATAGGGTAAAGAGAATCACAAACATTGAAGCAGTAATTTCATTTACCTGGACCAACTGGATCCTCTAATTTTTCAATTCTCTTGCAATTTCGAAGAGCAATAGATGCATCATTCTCAGCTGACTTAAGCATCACGACCCCGGGGCAATCCAACAACTTAACATGTTTATCAAGCTGAACTTCTTGCAGAGATCTTGTCAACCCCGGAGTGGCACCAACATCGACAACATGAGAACGTTTCAAACTATTGATTAAACTACTCTTACCAACATTAGGCAGGCCTATAACCCCCACAGTAATGGATTTCTTGATCTGCAGTTAACACTTGTAATAATTAGTTGAAATGGATACACAGAATTAAAAATAAAGACCATAAGATATTAAAAAAAAAAAAAAATCATTGATGTAAAGTAAAACAGAAGGTCAATTAGCCACTTGCAGAGAAAAGGGCACCTCATGACTTCTAGAGTAATTCTTCAGCAATTTAATAAGAGTTTCAGCCCCAAGGCAATCACTTGTCTGTAGAATATCATTTGCATTTTCCATTTTCCCAGTCTTTCCATCCTTTTTCTTTCCAGCGGATTTCCATGCAAGGTTAGATCTCTGCTCTTGGGTGCTGCACTTAAAAGCAACTGTTGGTAATTCCTCTCTAAGATATTTAAGCCACTTCTCAACAGCTTCTCTTGGGACAAGATCTGAGATTTAAAGATGAGCATGAGTTAAAGAGTCATTGCCCATTTTTGCAATCATTCTACAAATAAAACTTAAACTGTCCATTGTAGAAAATCCAAAATAAATAGAGAATAAAATTATTGACAGATACAATATTCTGAGAAGGATAAACGTAACTGGGGATTTAAAAAATTATTCATTGAATTAATACTATATGATCTCCACCAGAAGCCTCTTATCGTGTTCAGCTATCAAAATATCTACCCTAAAAAGATAAGATAATAACTTAAAAAAAGAAAAGAGATAGAACTATCATACCAATTTTATTGAGTAGCAAAACGAGGCGTTTTCCGGGTCCTGCTTTCATCACCATTTTTTCCTTATCAACACAGCGGCTGCCAAAGGGGTCTCGAGCATCAAGAACCTCCAAAATAACATCAGAAGCTTCAATGACTTTGGCCAGCTCCTTATAGAAAGCCCTCTCCGAATGGTCTGCATAAACTTCAGGACAAGTTAGAAAACAGAGAGAAAGGAAAATTCCAAGGTGGGTTCGGGAAATTCCCACTAACAGAAGAAGATGTATGCAGAATTTGGTTCATACCCTGTTTCTTCGCCATTGAAGTGGAATTATCATCATTTTTCTCCTCTCCAATAGAAGCCTTATCATTCAATTCTTCGTCCTCCAATAACCCCAACTTTCTCTTTCGAGCCTAGAGAGGCAGACAAAGTGAGACACATTAACAAAAATAGAACGTGTCAACATTTACGCAATAGGAAAGCATAATAATTCAAGACATACTCAAATTAATGACTTCAAAACCACTAAATGTACAACCCGGAAACACTGCTTGCCAGTGTAGGAGTCTAAATAATATTTTTAGACGAGCGACTGCTTCACAGCTAAGCTGCGTTAATAAGCTTCATAGAAACTTTATGACTTATCAAAGAGAAGATCAGTAATATTGCAATGTCAACTCAGTGAAATTATAGTTAACCCTGTTCGCAAATATTTTTGACCAGCTGACTTAAATCAATTCCTTTGCGCATGTGGGTCTTGCAGAAAATTGCATTTCCAGGCTACCATCTATAGGCTACGGCAAATCAAATTAATTGTTTACCCAAAAAAATAAAAAAATAAAAAATAAAAATCACGCAATTAGAATGCCGCAGTTACCAGACACTGATCCTGTAGCTTAACCAAATTCTTAAGCGCATCGTTTCACTAAATAACAGTCGTTAATTTTACTGTAAAATTCATCCAGATGATAACAATCTCAATGCAAATCCCAAACCGAGGAACAAGGGAGAATAACATATAACAATTAAACAAACAAAAGCTCAGATAACCTAGCCTTGAAATGGCTTGAGCTAGCTTTAGGCCTACGGTTCCCCTAACTGCAAGGCAGGGGAGCCAAAGAAAGGATCTAACTTTGCCAAGGTTTATGAGTGGGTAAACCATACTTGATTATTAATTTACAAACCCATTTCTGTAGGAAACTTTCATATCCTAACTCCTAAGGACTCATTTGTGAAGTATCCTTAAACATCCTGCACAAATTTGAGTTTCAAAATAACTTAAAGTAAGAACGCAACTTTCAATGATCCCATCACTCCAAATTCTACATGGGATTAAAAGATGCGGAGCCATAAAACAGTTCAAGCAAATAAGGATCAAATTAAGTTACCCTCTCTTTTCGCGCAGCTTTCTTCTCCTCCTGCTCCTGGATGACGCGTTGGCGGCGGGCCTCAAGGGCTTTGAGTTCCTGTTCCTTGAAGGGCCAATCATTGGGGATTCCAGGGTCCTTCTCCGCCTTAGGCTTCTTGTTCGAACCCAATTTCTTGGCAGCCTTTGCCTGTTTCTTCTTGTGCTCCTTAACCTTACGTATAATCTTGTACTTCTTCCTCAGCGGAACCCTCTTGCTCTTACTCTCTACAGCAGGAAAGAGAACCAAAATAAATCAAATTCAACATAATATACAGATGCTGAAATAAATTAAATGCAACGAAAATTATCACACTTTTGCTTTTCTTCACCATTTTTGAGTTTCGTTTGCAGACCGAGTGAAAGATGGGCTTTTGAAGGGGGGAGAAGTCAGGAGACGAAGTTTAGGGTTTTTGAAGGGGAAGCGGGGGCCACAAGAAGCGAATAAAAAATAAAATAAAAATTTGGTGAAAGGAAAAATAGTGGGCCGATGCAAGAACCAGAAATTCGTCCAACCGGGTTCAGAGCAAAAAAGACCAAAAGAAAAAAAAATAATTGGGGTGAGCGAGGCTCGAACTCTCGACCTCAGGATCGCTCAGAAGCTATGAGACCTACGCGCTAGCCAACTGCGCCACCACCCCATTGTGCTTTGGATCGCTCCTTTATTCTAGAAAGGTTATAGAAAATTTTCTTCGGCAAGTTCCTCTTTACTTTCGTTTTTGGCAATTTTGGCCGGACTTATAGCTCTTGAGAGATTTATGTAATTATAATGTTTTTCTCTATTTACAAAAAGTACTTTTCTTTATTTCGTCCCCCTTCTTTTTCAAGATTAATATTGCTAGACTACAAATTTTTTTCTCTTATTCTCATAGAGGCAAACTAAATGCCATAAATCTATTTAGCCATTGAACTCTTTGGGTTAATAGCAAGAAGAAGCATGGTTTGGCTTTAGATCTAAACAACCAAAGTCGCACAACTTAAGCATCTAAAAATTTCACATCTAATAGAATCATTGCTAAGTTAGTATCTCTCTTTTCCCCTTGTCAAATGGTAAGCTCATCAAACTTTAAAAATCGTCATCTCTCTATTCAAAGATGTTTTTGATATTTTTACTTCAGTCGACTTAAATTTGAGCTCATTTATTTCACGTGTTGTCAAGTCCTTTTGATAATGTATAGCTAATAAAATTTACTCTATGCTTTTTAAAGGATTGTACTAATAAATCTTATGATTTTGGAATAAAATTCTAGTGTTCCAAGAATATCATATACGATACCCTATTAGCAAAAAGTAAAAACCAACATATGGACTCATGAGATTTAATTAATTGTTAAATTAGAGTAATTGAACACACATATGGATTCTTCATTGAGAAAGAGTATCGTATTTCGCTACTACATAGGAGTACTAGAATACTTCTTTTTTTTTTTCCCATTTTGATAGAGTCAAGTGTTTTATTTTACAAAGTTGAATTTTCTACTTCATATTTTACATGAAATAAATAAGAAAATTATTACCGGTAACATTAAAAATTCTATTGGAAAGGAAACTATATAAAAAAGATAGAGTAAGGAGTATTTGTCTTTTTCGGCCCCCTCAACTTCTAAATTTTATATGAGTATATATAAATATATATATATATATATATATTATCCTTTGTTTAGGGTTACTCTCTGGACTTGTGCATCACTTAGTGCCATGTCCTTTGCAATAATATGAGTACTTTGTCTCTTTCTTCTTCTTTTTTTCTTTTTTTTTTAAGTAAACAAAGCTACATAAGCACATGTGATGAAAAATATTTTTTTGATGTATAAGGAAGCCTCGGGTCAGTCGGTGAATTTTGATAAGTCGGGTATTTATTTTAGTGCCAATGTCTCTGAGGATATAAGGAATAGCATTTTGGATCTGTTAGAAGTGAATATTCCGTTGAATACTGGTAAGTATCTTGGTCTGCCATTTGGGTAGAAAAAAAAGAGAAGTTTTCAACTTCTTAAAGGAGAGATTATGGAAGATGATGCAAGGGTGGGCAAGTAGATCGGAAGAGCAGGTAGAACAATATTGGTGAAGACCGTGGTCCAAGCTATTCCCACTTACTGTATGTCAACATTTCTCTTTCCCATGTCTTTATGTGAAGAGCTCCAACGTATGATGAATTCGTTCTGGTAGGGTTCAAAAACCAATCGAGATAGAAGCATCAATTGGTTCTGTTGGAATCGACTTTGTGTTAGAAGAGATGTAACATCCCGCAAAATTTTAAGCATGTAATCGTTATGTTGATGATAATTGAATACTTACTTGAATTTGCATCAATTGAAAGTTTATAAGATTATGACGATGTGATCGAATTGAATTGCATCAATGCTAAAGTTACAAGATTTGTCACTCGAATGAATACCAAGAAATAGAATGTGACAATATAATTGTATCGAATTACAAAGTTGAGAGTTGTCACTTAATTGAATAACAAAAAAATTAAAATGTGACAATGTAACTGCATTTGAATTATTGCAAGAATGTTATGCACATAAATGTCAAGAATTAGAACATGATTATTGATAACATAATTAATATTTGGACAATGAATTAGAATTTGAATATGGTTATTGACAATGATTGAATAACCACATGAGTTTGCTATTGATAATGTAACTGTTATTTTGACAATGATCTAATAATCATTTGAAATGTCACAAGAGTTTAAAGAATTTTTACTCAAGCGAACTTAGAGGTAAAGGATGTGGTTATTAGTTAGCATGGCTTATGGTTTATAACCTAATTGTAAAACCCTATTACATAGAAGGATTCAAGTAACATCGATCAAAATATTTGACTTAATCATAAAACAACACAAAATATAAGGACTACTTGATCAATTTGCCACGAAGTGTACGGTGCCACATTGCGGCACGTGTTGCGTTTTGGTTGGCAGAACTCAAAAGTTTATTAAAACCAATTAAATCCAGATATCTTGACGACTATAGATAGAGAAGGGAAGGAGAAGATTTCACAATCAATTCCAACCCAACCTAACCTATCCCATGTCTCTTCCTTTCTATCCATGTCATGGTTGGTTCTTTTCATACTTTGCTTCTCATTAGTGAACATCAAGAACTTCAAAAATAAAAGAAAATTCGTCCAGATGAAGTGAGAAGAGAGAAACAGCCCCTAAGAACTATCAAACCCCTAGTTTTATATTTGAAAGTGACCTTCCATCATATATGTAAGAAAACTAACTTAAAATACCACTTTGATCAAGAAAATTTGGAGGTTTTGAGGGCAATTATCAACAATTCGAAGAATCTCTGGAAAAATCAATTTAAAGATGTGAGTAATTATTACTTTGATTCTTTTTTGGCATTTATGATGTTTTGCTACAATAAGCATGGTTTTTGATTGAAGTCTTCCACGAGATAAACATGGATTTTGATGCATTGAAAAGAAAGATTGATTATTGCATTTGAATCACTAGTTGATGCTCTACTCATTTTGTATTTGCTTGGCTTTGATTTATTGCCATACTAGGAGCCATCTAATGATATTAAGATGGGCGATGATTAGCATAGTATTTACTTTGTATTTGTATTGCTATTGGAAATTCCAGTAGAGGTCAATTGGGTTTTGATTGTGGATCCATTTAAATGTATATGACCATGATTAAATTGATATGAATCTTGCGCGCACTACGAGTAGTAGTCTAACTAGTGATAGAGCCCTCTTGTATATTGAAAAACTTCGTGCATTCAATGATTTTCTTGAAAATAAATCTTTCAAATGAAAAGTGAATCAAAGGTTTTGTTAATCACTGAATATACTTCGTAATCACTCCTTATTTCTACAATTTTTATAGATGATTGAAGATATCATAATTGAAAAGTAAGACAAGCCATGAATTGGAGCATGCTCGTAACTGGGAGTAGAGTTTTGCATATAATGACAATCTGTCTTTGAAATAACTACAAAAGCAATTATGAATTTAATACCTTTTGTATTAATAAGTATGATCACCTCTCTATAAATGTATGTCTAGCAATTGGAAACTTACCTTTCAGTATGATAGCTTCCCAATGATTTGTCTTGACTAGATCAACTTTGCTTGCTTTGGTAACCAATGAAATATTTCTATTAATACAATTGGTTGTGTTCTTTACATTTTATTGGAAAACCAATTTTTAATGATTCTTTAAAATATAACAAGTTGTTAGTTTAAATAATTAGCCTTATCAAGATTGTTCATTTCATCACGTCCCCATTATTTATATTGAAACTTTCGCTATAAAAGATATTCGAAAATATTGTAAAATTAGCAAGGTGTGACAAAAGAAGATGGAGGTATGAGTTTTCTTCAATTGCATGCATTCAACCTACTATGCTTGGGAAGCAGGGATGGAACTTAATTGCCAAACCAGATGCTCTCGTTAGTCAAGTTCTCAAGGCTAAATATTATCCAATGGGGGATTTTTTATCGTCACAAATGGGATATAATCCAAGTTTTATATAGAATAGCATTTGGAATTCGCGAGCAATGCTAGAGAAAGGATACAGATGGCATGTTAGAGATGGCAGAAGTATCTATGTCTAGCAGGATCCATGGTTATGAGACGGGTTTAATTTCAGACTAGAAATGATAGAATATCTGGATTTGGAGTTTTTGAAAGTGAGATATGTTATATTGGATGATGGAACATGGAACATGGATTTGATTCAAAGGCTTTTCATGGCAAGAGATGTTGAGGAAATTAGTAATATTCCACTTAGCATGAATGCCCAACAAGACAAAATGATTTGGCACTTTAGCAAATCGGGTAGCTACCTAGTGAAATCGGGCTACATAGTGGCAACTGATCTAGAAAGATTGGCGAAACATTTTCATGAAGAGAAGAACTAGATGTCAATTTGAAGCCGAAGGGTTCTACCAAAGATGCAGGTTTTCATGTGGCATGCTCGCCGAGATTGTTTACCTACTCGATCAAAGCTTTGCGATCGAGGCATTCCTATGGATCCTATGTGTGTTGTATGTGGAGAAATAGAGGAGACCAATTTTCACTCTTTGATCACTTGTCGATATGCTTGAAAGTGTTGGAGGGAAGCGAAGCTGCCTATCATAATTAGAAGCTCAGCTCATATTAAAGATTGGTTCCTCGAAAAAGTGCTGCAGCAACCAAGTCATGAAATTGATAGAGTTTGTGTCATTGCCTAGAGCATTTGGTGGGAGACAAACTCTAAGTTATGACAAGGACAATTACAAACTCCTAAGGCAGCCGTGGTTAATAGATTAATGGTGTTTTCATATTGGATTGAAGCAAATAAGAAAATGGAAATTTCTTTGGCGGGAAACTCACGGATAGTATCATGGAAACCACCACCAATTGGTATGGGAAAATGCAATATAGATGCTACTTGTTTTAATGCACTTAACAGAACGGGTTTGGCTTTGTAGTAAGGGATGACAAAGGAAAATTTTTTATAGGCCGAATGAAAGCAAGGGATAATGTGATCTCCTCGAAGGAAGCTGAGGCAATGGGACTATGGATAGCTATTAAATGGCTTCGAGAGTTGGGTATGAATGGAACGATTATTGAACTTGATGCCAAAGGCGTAATTGACTCGTTTAATAGTAGTGTCACAAATGATTCGAAATTTAGTTTGATTATTCAAGGCTGCAAATCCCTTGTGACAAATGCAAACCAATTCAAGGTGAGTTTTGCTAAGAGGAATGCAAACATGGTGGTACATAAATTAGCTAGAATGGCTCGAGATTTCTAGAATCCATGTATTCTAAATTCTATACCACTTTGGCTTGTTGAGGTTCTTATAAACGATGTACATTCTATTTCTCCAATTAATGATAATTGAGTTTTCCCTTAAAAAAAAAAAAAAAAACTAAACAAGGCTACAAGAATCAACTCGACATATTTGTATGCTCTATAAGTTAATTATACAAATAGACAGAACACATAACTCGATTTAAATAAATACTTGTCACCATTCCTACAGTTAACAATGGAAAGAAAAAAATTATTATAGGAAATGCCAAGTAAAAGAGGCATTACTAGAAAAATATAAAATACTGCAGTGATATCATCATGTAGAATTTTCAATTTGCAAACATCAGAGCATGCCCCAATATGTGAATTGACATCCCTCCTGCCCATAAATTCTGAAAACTTGTCTCCAGATTCCAAAAGGGAGCATTTATTGATCAAGTTGATCCTTCATAAACCTCTTATAGGATCACAGTACTCTGTGCGTCTTTATTGGTGATGTAAAAGATACTGTCACGCTCCCACTAATATACAATTTTCTCAGATTATTTATATCGGTGAATAAATTGAATAGCAGAAGTTTCAATACAAATAGCAGGGACGGGACCTACAAACTGAATAAATTGTTCACCCTTTAGATCGTTCAACATTCTATAAGGCTAATCACTTTGTTCACCCCTTAGATCGTTCAACATTCTATAAGGCTAATCACTTAAACTAACAAGTTGTTAAATTTTAAAGAATCATCAAAACTAGGTTTATCAATAAAAAGGTAACGAACACAACAAATTATATTAATAGGTATATCTCATTGATTTCCAAAGCAAGCTTCAAATCATTAGAAAGTTTTTACCTTGAAAAGTAAGCTTCAAATCATCAGAAAGCTTTTATCTTGAAAAGTAAGTTTCAAATCATCACAAAGACGAACCACCCATTCCGTCCTATATAATATAAGGCGTAAATATAGCTCTTCCGATCTTATAGAGAAGTGGGCATACTTATTAATACAAAAGGTATTAAGTTCATAATTACATTCATAGTAGCTTCAAAGATTGGTTTCCACTATATGCAAAACTCTATTCTCGTTTGAGATTATGCTCCAACTCATGTCTTGCCTTACTTTTCAAATATTATATCTTCGATCATCTACAAAAATTGTAGAAAAAAGAGAGTAAATACGAAGTACTCAGTGAGTAATAAAACCCTTTAATTCACCTTACATTTGAAAGATTTATTTTCAAGAAAACAATTGAATGCACAAAGTTTTTCGGTACAAGAGGACCCTATCACTAGTTAAACTACTATCCATAGCGTACGCGAGATTCATATAATTCAATATCAGTCCAATCATTACCATATATATTTAAGTGGATCTACATTCAAATCTCGATTGACTTTTACTGGAATTTCCAGAAAGCAATACATATTAAAAGCAAATATCATACTAATCATCGCCCATCTTGGTATCATTAAATAGCTCCTAGTATGGCAACAAAGCAAAGACAAAACAGGTTGAGCATCAACTAGTGATTCAAATACAATAAATGAATATTTTTTTCAATGCATCAAATCACATATTTGTCTTATGGGAAACTCCAATCAAATTCATGCTTATCATATCAAAATTTCATTAATACAAAAAGGGAATCAAAGATTTAGTTACTCACCTCTTTAACTTGATTTTTTCAAAGATTCTTTGAGTAGTTGACAAATGACTTCAAAACCTTTATTTTCCTTGATCAAAGTGGTGTTTCAAGTTGTATTCCTTATATTTTATGATGAGGGGTCTTTTTCAAGTTTAAGGGTGATATTTTAGTGGGTTTTGCTTGGTGTTCTATAACCCTTCTCCGTTGTGAATGAATTTCCTAAGTAAAGATCTTGAATCCAATAAGAGACAAGCCAAATAGGCAAGTATCTTGGGGTAGTGTTGAGAATAGTCAATTGGAGTGAAGGCAAGGATCTTTTGGGAGTTTTTGTGAATTCATTCATGGCCTCTATTTATAGTCGCTTGGATTTAGCTGTTTTTAATTTACATTTAAGTTCCGCCAATTAGAACACAACACATAGCGCGACGTGGCACTATATGTGTCAAGGTTTGATGTGGCCAAATGAGATTCACTCGTTTGTTGCTCGAGAAGTCCATATACTATGTGTTATCTTATAGTTAAGTCATGATGTTTTGATTCATGTTACTTGAGTCCTTTCATTTAACGTGATTTTATAATTAGGTGGTTAAACTTCAAGTCATGCTAACCAATAACTATGTTCTTGTTTTTAAAGCATCATTCAAATGACAATCTTTGAGTCTTGTAACATAGTTAACACAACTTATGCGTGGTTATCCAACTTCATTGTCAAAACATGGATCATATTGTAAATAACCACTTTCTAATTCATTAAAATTTTGATCATATTGTCAATAACCATCTTCTAATTCTTGGCATTTATTTGAGTAACAATTTGTAGCATTTCAAGTGGTTATTCAATCATTGTCAAAATAACATTCGCATTATGGTAACTATATTCTAATTCTTGGCATTTTTTAACTTCACCATTAATTCAATTCAATTAATTCTCTCATCTTTGACTCTTGACAAATCTTGTAACAATTCAATATGATTATATTGTTGCATTCTACTTCTTGGTATTCAATTGAATCAAAACCTTGAAAGTTTAAGTAATTCCCCATCATTATCAAAATATTAGCATTTTGTTTAATTCCTTGTTAAATTTTTGTGAGATATTACAGATACTGTTGTGCTTAATTAAGCAAAGCCGCAATCTAGCTAGCTGGTAATCAATACTCTGAATGAAAATCATCTATTTGGGCAGAAGTCAACCTCTTTTCCATAGTCAAACTTAAGGACCCGTGAAGCACTGCTACTACTCTTTTCCTAGCTTAAGGATCTGCAGCTTCAACCGTCCTCGCATTTGATTACGGAGATGGGAAATCCATTTTCTGCCAACTCTGAACTTCCTCCAAATAACTCATGTGGCCTAAAACCTACAGGAAAATTCAACTTAAATGCAAAAGGGCCTAAAAAGTTACCTTATCTTGATATCCTAGCCTTGTTCTGATGCTCATTGGTGTTTAACAACCCTTGATGGGTAAGCCTATCCTCATGGGTAGTTACTGCATGTGCTCTTCCGATCTCCCAATTTTCCAAATCAAGATACAATGTCCCATTAACATCTTTCACTTAAATATATTGGAGTACTTCGGAACAAGCAATTTTTTGAAATCACTAGGTAGGCCGATATCTTCCCAATCATCTCAATCATTTCTAAAAGCAACCTACAATCAATTGATAGCAATGATAACTTCCTCAAATTGTTAACCAAAATGGGCTCCATTTTCATCTTTGCCTTGGCTTCCAAAGTTGCAAGCTTTTTTGCCTTCTTACTAAGCATAATCAGCAGTGACCTGTCACTCTTACCACTAGTAACAATGAAAATAGAAGGGTGTTTTTCAATGACAGCCATATAATTCCATTTCTACAAAAAACCAACTTCTTTTTCAAGGTCTCTGAGTAGAAAAGATTTCGTTTTCTGGGATTGGATATATAATGGACTTCAGCTGTAAAATAAGTGATGGTTTCTTCTGTAGCTCCATTACTCTCGCTAGCTTGTGTAACTCTTTGATAAATTTTCTTCTTGGGTTTTCTTCCCTCGGTTGTTTTGTGCATAATTTGAGCCCATGAATAATCAATGCTCCTTCCTCTATGGATGAACAAATGTTTGTGAAATTTAGGGATTTGTAACAAGAACCACATTTTCTAAATTCACTTAGACAAATGGTTAAGCCTGTAGTGGCACTCCTGAAATAGAGCTTTTTTTAGTTGTTGTCGTTCTTTACATACACTCAAGGGCGGATCTACCTAATGACCCATGCGGTCAGTTGACTGTACTGAACTCTGAGAGTGGTTTTTCCTTTTCATGCCCGATTTAAATTTTTCCAGCAAGAATGAAGCTTTAGTCATGGAGGTAGAAGAAGAAAAAAGAAGACAAATGGGGAAGAATAAAGATGCACAAAAATACAAAACTTAGAAATTTTTCTCTTTGTTTATTAGTTATTTTTGGATTGGAAACAATCACTTGTCTCTTGAGTTTCATTATTATATTCATTAATGACGCTCATGATATCCACTTATTCTCACTCATGCATGGAGAGCTGTGGGAGTTAATTAGAATATTTCTAATGGAATGTCCATCGATGTTGCATAAGGGGAAAAAATACAATATGTCTAACGTTTGTTGGGAAAAAAATTCTAACAAAATAAAGATAAAATGATGACAAGACAGTTAAAAAAAATGCAAGATGTCTAATGTTCGTTGGGCAAAACAATTCTAACAAAATAAAGATAAAATGGTAACAAGACATTTAAAAAAATCAAGAATGTCTAGCACACCTATACATAGAGAGTGAGTGCGGTAAAAATAGCATCCATTCACTATATGTTTGTTGAATAAGCTATTCATCACCATTTTATTTGTCATTGTAGTAGCATTGAATAAAATAATAATATAACATACGTCAACTAGAATTTCAGGGAGGTGTGATTTATTTAATCGAACTTAATTACATTTTGATACCACCATATTATTGAGATGGTGATCATTACTATATTAGATATTCTCACACACTAGTCTAGTTGGTTAGTGTTATAGACACCGTCTATTTATATTCAATATCTATTTTTTTTTACTACATCCCATTATATTGCTTCTTACAATATCCCATCATTTCTCCAATAAATTGAACGATGGAAGATACTTTCTGTTAATTTTATCTTTTGTGCCACCTACAAAACAATATATGGTCATCTCTTTTTTGCAGTCATACATGGTCATGAGCATCTCCAGTGGCTTTGATTATGGAGTAAGCCCATAGAGAGAGAGATAGCAAAAAAAAAAAAAAAGTGTGAGTCATGTAATTTTATCTATTTTCATTTTCTTTTAATCACTTTTCTCTCATTTAAACTATTTTTCTTCACTTTTGCTTCGTCATGTCCCGTGAAGGTCCACAAACACACCTTTATCTTCACATTCTCCACTACTATTTTATTATTATTTTTAAATTCATCTCTATCTCTCTCCTCTTTTTCATTTTTTCCGCTTTTTCCCCTATACGCCTTTCCATTTTATTTAATTAAAATAATCATCTTCTTTCTATCTCTTTCTTCCACATCATTTTTACACCACACCTCCCCAACAACAGTCTATGTGGCAATAAATTATCAAGGAATGATAAGTCCATTAATATGTATCTGTATATACTTAAAAGCGATACGATTTTCTTTTTCTTTTTTCCCGCCTAACTCTCTTTCTAAATTGGTCAAACTCATCTTAGCCTTTGGTTATCATCACCTAATCTTGGACATTGATTTTACTTTTAATTTTTTTTTTATTTTTGCCGGTTTTTATGCATTTTAACTTTCCAGTTTTTATGCAATTTTTTATTTTGTTTGATATTTTTTTATTCCTCCCTTTCACAATGAAGATGTGTGCAAGATTTTTGGCAACCTAATCTCTCTCTCTCTCTCTCTCTCTCTCTCTCTCTCTCTCTCCTTGAAGAATCGTTAGCCGATCTACTACCAGAACTTTCTCCTCTCTCCTCCACAAATCCTAAGGCGATCTTCTTCCTTTCTAAACTATCTTGGAGTTATCTTATCCTTGGATTTCTATCTCTTTTTAAACAATTTTCTATCCCTATCAATTTTCTGGCTACAATTCCTTTCTTCCTCTCTCTTTCTCGCGATCTCCACTGCAAGCCATCCCTGTGGATGTAATTTCAGCTAGAACATAGCTGAATCAAATCGTTCCCTATGGTACACTGAATTTGAATCCATATTCAAAACCCTTGAAGAGATTTTACAATTGCTGCAAACCAGAATTTTTAGGGGCCTGAGAGATTTTTAGAGACGGGTAACCTTCTTTAGATCAGTATATTGGTGTTGGTAACTACATTTCAGGTATACCTAAAATTATTTTTCCGTTTCTTTTGTCCAGTAACAATTTTTTTGGCGTAAATTCTTTTCACGTTTCTGCAAATTTGAACCAGGCATTTCACGTCTTTCAACCAGTACATGGCGCCTATATTTTGTGACGTTCGTTTCCCTTTTGCTTCCTATCGGGAAAGGTTAGTTGGAATAATCTTTATGGTTTCCCAGATTCTATATATTTTGAGTGTGAATGTCTGATTTGGAAAATTCATATAAATATATCTGGTTGTATTGCTAAGTTCTAAATCTTAGCACTTCACTGAATTATTGCAGAAATTCATTGTAATTTCTTTGGTCCATGTTTTCATTTTTTTGTTCAATAGATATGACATTCCCCTAATTGATTCTGTGCTTTTGCCATTTAATTAGTACAACTCTATTTTGTTTATGTTCTTTTTTTAAAAAGAAATCACAGCTTCCATAGTATTCTAAATGTTGAATTTGGTGCAATTAATCACTTTAACCAAAAAGTTAATCTTGCGAGATAAGTGCTTTTTGGTGCAGGTGGGGTTGATGCTCATGGGAAGTTGATTACTAAGTGATTACTAGCAAGCTTGGTGACACAATTTGAAAATAATGATTAAAGAAAAAGTTAAGGATGTTGAAAGAAGTGAATGAAGAAGAGAGGGAAGAAAAAGAAATTTAACAAATTTTTAAGTCTTTCCTACCACATAATTAAGTTGCACTATATTTTCTCTCCTAGCAAAAAGTAGTCACTTACATTGTGGTCGAGCATATAAAAAAAAAATACAATAAATCCTCACCAAGAAACAATATTTAATCTAGCTCTCAGACTTCCGTGATCTCCCATTTTTATCTTTTTGCTAATTTTTGAGTAGCTTTGTTGGTAATGAAATGATCGAAATAAAAAGGTATTCAGAGAATTGCTTGCATGCTCGAAGTAAATGGTAAAAGGTGTGGTTGTACTTGCACGTTTCGCGTGTATGGTAGAATTAGTGATTCGTAGTTTTGTACCCATTCTCGAAGTTGGGTCTTATTTTAGATTTGCTTTCTGCATTTTCAAATGAATTTGATTGTTAACTTTTCTCTTTGAATTTGTGTATGTTTCCTGGCCAATGTTCATATTTGAGTTAAGCGTCAAAGAGAAATTATTGGTTATGTATGTTAAAGTACCTTGAATACACTTTATGAGTAAAGAATGCAAATTGATGCAGGAAAGTATGTAACACTAGAGGAATTAGTTGAAGTGATAATCTGGGCTCAAAACACTAGAGAGGAATTAGTCGAAGATGTACTAAAAAGTTTCAATTCATCCATTTGTCCTTGCAATCAAAACAGCTCATCGTTTAGGGTAATTTTCTTAGATTCTTTATAATTTATGCAAAAAATTAGGCATTCTTGATATCTCATGCTAATATAATTCGAAGTTTTTCAGGTGTGACGATTTATACGAGGGTAGCAAGTAATGTGAAAAGACACTGAAGATGTGCTAAAAAGAATGGCAAATCATCCAAGGATTGTCCCTACAATCAAAACAGCTCATCCTTTAGTGTAGTTTTCTTGAATTCTTTAGAATTTATGCAATGTGGTCTTGATATCTCATGCTAATAACATTTGATGTTTTTTAGGTGAGATTTGAGGGTTGTAAGCGGTGTGAATCTCTTCTTTATCAAAACAATCTTGAATCATCTTGGAATAAGGGATTTTTTTCCCAAAATCAACATGAACTCGATCAACATACATGAAGAAGAAAGGTTAAGAATTTTCTCATTTCATGATTTCCACTCAGCATCTCATGGCTGCAATCTCTTCCCTTCAAACTTGTGCAAGGTATACTAATTTCAGCCTTTTTTAAAAAAAAATAAATAAATAAATAAAAATTAAGCCTCAAAAAAGATTAAATTCTCATCTTCTTTGGAGTATTGTATAACAGATTCATAAGAAATAAAGAAGTTTTCATTCCTTAATGTGTTTCTAACATGGTACATTTTAATATGATCTATTGCTTTTAGATTTTGATTTTGTTGCAAGGAAACACAACGAACCCCACTCAGAAAAACATTCTAGGAACAATCAACATTAATATAGAATGTAAATGCAAATCTAACCTGTTTTATTCTGAATTTTTTCTCCAACAAGGCAAGATTATAGAAAGGATTCAAGCTGTTTTAGGAGGCCAGGAAAGAACAATCCATCTTGGCGATAGAAGTGGCGATTTTTGCTCGATGATGAAGTTGAAAGAAGAAGATTATGTGATGGCAAGGAAGAATTTCCCAGCATGGGAATTGATATCAAAGAATCCAGATGTTATTAGAGGAGGAGCTCGAACCTGTTCTAATAAAGCTTACTGAGACAATCACAAAGCAAGACAATAATTATAACTCGGCTCAATTGTTATTGGCTGATTGCATGTTTGAGTTTATTCCTATGGTGGTCCTGCCTGTCATGCCAGCTCTCAATGTTTAGCTTGCGCACCTTTTGTTGGTTGTTTAGACAGATTATTAATGCTTGTGTCAGTTAATATTTTAAAATTTCAATGCTTATCTCATACACCTTTTGTTGGTTGTTACGACCAGATTGTTAATGCCTATGTTAGTTAATATTTTAAACTTGACTTACGATATTCAGATTAGGTTTAAACTCTACTTAAGAACAATAAATACGTTGTTAAGTGATCTTCCCGTACAACACATGGGTGAAAATCTAGATACAATAAATACGTTATTATTAGGAACATTCTCAAAAATATTGTAATGTATATAATTATAAATTAAGATACAATATCAATTGTTTTTACTCACAAACACGTCAAACAAATAAGTTAACGGATTCAAGAATTTTTATACAAACGATGATTACAACTCATGTATTATTTACTTTAATTAGTCAAGGCATCTCCTGCAACACATGGATGAAATCACTAGTTACCTTCAATACAAATAATATACAAAATATGAATTACAAATTTTAACTAATGTTGAATTGGATTGTTGTAATTGACCATCAATGTAAAAATAAAAATAAAAATAAAAATAGATATAAGACTAATATATACAAAATATGAATTACAAACTTTAACTAATGTTGAATTGGATTGTTGTAATTGACCATCAATGTAGCAAAAATAAGAATAGAAATAAAACTAATATATATATATATATATAGACACACATAGAGCAGTGAGCATATGCGCTTCGCGCAAAACCCGTGTTAATTTTCGCTTACATTAGCATAGATTTATTTATAATAAGAAATATAAGAGAATATTTAATATTTTTTTAAGATAACACCAATGATATGAAGTTTTCATGGTAATATGCTAAAGTTAAATAGTCTTTGACTACAAGTTCTTGGGAAGGCCTTTGCTTTTTATAGTCCTAATAAAGGCAAGCGAAGCTTCACATAGCATACAAAAGTTTCCAATTAGTTGCAACACATCAGGATTTTTTAAATACTAAAATACCACCTCTAAGAACTACTTTAAACAAAAGAAGATGAAGCCCACATAAATTGACCGTTTTGTAGTCAACATGATACCTCTTTCTTTGTCTGCATGCACGAGCCAATCAAATGAGTAATTCTCTTATTTTATTCCCGTTGCAATCAGAGTCACATATACTTTCAAATAACAAATAGGAAAGACAAATAACAAGGTCAACATGTTGAACAAGTAGTAAAGAAACTAAATATGCTAAATCTCTTAAAACTCCAAATATTAGTAGGATCAATAGGAGCACGGCCAGAAATTTTTCTTGAGTAGATTTATCTTTTCCGGTAAAAGTCATCAATTGATTAAAGCATTACAAATTGTTGGGAGAAAATTTCAAAATGATATAGTAGATGCCTTGTCCTAAGTTCATAATGGGTGCATGGGATATTTTTTTCCCCTTTTTTATAAAATTTTAATTTGTAAATGGTTTTGAATAGTCTTCTTTTTTTATTTTTATTTATTTATTATCTTATCTTTTGTGGAAATCTTGCATGGTTATAATATGACCAAATGAAGTTTGGTTATTCTTGAAAGAGGAAAATAAAGAAACTTTCAGGATTAGATATTCGAAGATAGATGGCTTGCTTTCCGAAATTTTGTTATGAAGAGAAGTAGCTTACTCTCAACTTTCTAGGGGTAATGTTTGCTTTAGCATTGACAGTTGAGAAGAATGCTACAATGTCCATCAAATGCAATCTATCCATCATCTCCAGAAGCTTCTATATGTATCCAGATGAAAAATCAGTGAAGAGTTTATACATACAACAGAATCACAAACACAGCTCAAGGAAATGTTTGGTGAGCTTAATTGGTAAATTGTAATGAAGTAATTTCACAAATACAATAAATCACTTTCTACTTGGAGCAAACATTTTAAACGATAAATTAGATATTTTAGAGTAAAGTAGGAGATTCTTTTGAAATAAAGGTCAATTATCTTTATAGATGAAATTTGTGGATAGTATAAAAATCATTGGTCCTCTAGACAACATAAGTGTTCAGGAAATCAACTTCTTAACTACATTGAGAAATTCCATTTCTCCTTCTATTAAATGCTTTCCTCAAGTGCAAAATTGAACCATAAATTCCAACCCAAATTCAACAAAACACATTTTTATTCTAATCGCCCATTGAACCCAAGAAAGAATTTAATGCTTTGTTTCTTATGTACACATATTCAAAGCAAAACAGCTAGTAAAAAGCCAACAATCAACAAAAAATTATTTTTGGAGTTCTGTCCTACTACCAATGAAAAAAAAAAGATCTTTAAACCATCAGTGGATATAACTATCATTCTTTATATAGTTAAGTAAATTAATTTCATTTAGTGATAAATAAATCAAAAAAAAAAAAAAAGGTTAGTTATACTAATCTTAGTTCTAATGTATGTAGCTACTAAAAAGCTAACAATCAACAAAAAATTATTTCTGGAATTCTGTCCTACTACCAATGAAAAAAAAGATCTTTAACATATAAAACTTTTGGACAACAAACTTTTATTTAAAAATATAATGCGGAAAATTTTCTAGATTCTCCGACTAAATCGCTTTGTTACCCGAAACCTATCTCCAATGTACAGAAGAAATCGTGCAATTAAGGTAAGAGAAATCAAACAAGATTACATTAGAAGTGACTTGCAGATTTATGTAATAAGATATAGGAGTTGGATTTACATCACTTGATAATAAATGTGTTCTATTTTCCATCAAGAGAAAGGTAAAAAGTAACGAAGTCATGAGAGTTAAACAACCAAAAAACTTATGAACACTAAACTAATTAGATTTCTTTCACGTATAACTTTGAAAATCACACATGATACCTAACCCACAAACATTGTAATGCATCGTATCATTCCTTCCCTATCTATCCTATGCTTTCACATAACTTCATAAAGCAAGTTCAGTAGTTCATCTTTTCTAACTATCTACGCACAGCATTTGCAAGATTCAAATTTCAAATTGAAACACGAGATAGTAGTTTTCCTCAAGAAGCTTTATAAAAGGCATTACTTTAAGCAGAAATGCTTGGCAGCACATTCTTGCAAAAGAGCACAATATTTAATCCTCCATACTTGAAGCTCCAATTTCAACCTTTTCAAAGCTTTAAGTCAAGAACTTGTAGCGATAAGAGGGAACAATGAAACTTCAATGTAATCTTTATCCCAAAAATATTAAACAATTAACACCACCAACTCGGTAAATCTGATTGAAATATAGTACATAACCAATTTATCAAAATTTAACAATTTAATGACTGAAAGTAAATGACACGTGTTTTTGATATATAGTCTACTATGGAAAATCAGAAGGATTTGCGTACTTATCAATAAAATGTTAAAAACAGACCTTAACTTGGTTATTTGATCGTCTCATATTCAAACACAGTCCACTAAACTTTTAACTTGGTTTTCTGATCATCTCATAGGCAAGCTAAAGTAAAGATAGAAATGTAGCAAGTTATAACTCACTTGTATATAAGTAAACTGATATTACCAGATTTTTTCCATGGATTTCATCTTCTTCTCATATCCTTGCAATTCTTCTTTCTAAGTTTTGCTTCAGTTCTCAAAGTTTTCTTATGAAGATCAACAATAAAAGAATACTGAACCAGCATCCGCTCCTAACATACAAAAATCGTGTTTTAGCTTATGAAAAAATAAGGACGTATGCAGCCTTTCTATTCATCAATTATGTTGTCAAAGTCCAAATACCTCTTTTCTGCTTCATTTTCCACCGCCACCCATTAAACAGTAGCAAATTTTACCTTCGTAAAAATCAAACTAAAAAACCATAAACAAAAACTTAGAAAACTGGTAAAAAAAAAAAAAAGCAAAATCAAAAGTTATCATTGCAGTTTGCTAGAATTAAAACCTTAATAGAATATCAGTATTGGAGGATCACATACATGCGGGCTTTGGATGACGATTCTCTTATTGAAGCTTCTATATTTGCTTGTATCATCATCAAAATCCTAGGTATAAAACTGAAATTATTGCAAAGTCGATAGCGGTCGAAAGAACCACGGTAAGAAATTCAAAAGCAAAAATTGAGGAATAAAGGAATTTACCAAGCTATGCCTTCACAGCAACCATGGAATGTGAATTTTTCCTTAAAATTTTCAGGCCCAATTCTGTCAGATCCTTCAATCGAACGATGATGATAAAGAAAACAGAGAGACAGAGAGTTAGAGAAAGAACGAAAGAGGAAAAAAGAGGAATTCAAGGGCTAAAATAGGAAATTAGATTAGAAAAAGTGAGGGTAAAATCGTAAAGGCACTGTTCTAAGGAACAATATTTTGTGAGAGGATGAACAGTACCTTGGGTAGAATTCATTTCTATATAGGTTAGATATATATTCCTTACCAAGCTTAGAAGTTGACATAAGGGTACATGAAATCTTGCATTTTTTGTGTTTATTATGAATGAATTATTGGATTTCTGCCATATATGTCAGTTTAAAATATATATATATATATATATATAGAGATAGATAGAGAGAGAGAGAGTAGCACTTGTTGACAAATAATGAAACACAATTGTAGTAGTTAGTTTCTCAAGAAAAAAAAGAAAAACAATTCTATAGAGACATAAAAAATAGATATTAATGAGTGACATTCTTATGTGACATATATTTATTAAGTGATGATTACATAGATGCTTTTCCATCATCTATTATAAATAGTCACATAAGAATATCACTAATCAATGTCTATTTTTCATGTCTTTCAAGAAGTTTTGAAAAAAAATATAGAGAGAGCGGTACTTGTTGACAAATAATGAAACACGATTTTAGTGGTTAGTTTCCCAGGTAATGTATTGTGTGAAAAATAAATTCATATACTTTGTCATTCATCACTAAATGTACATAAGTTTATTTCCTACAATCATAAAAAATAGTCTATCCCAGGTTGGATTCCATTTTATGTAAGATATTTTCTACATTTTATTGAATTATTTATTCTCCCTGTATGGGAGTTTGAATTGTTATATTGTCGATTTCCTTGACAGTTCGTTTCATTATGATATATATATATATATCTATGTGCATTTATGTTACTATAATATATATTTATAATTGTACTTTACAAAAAATAGTCTATCATTTTTTTGTACAGCGATTTTCCCGCATTTTTTATTTGGTAAATTTAGCAGTAATTGTTTCTTTTCTTTTTAACAAAAATTTTTGTGAAAGAACTTAGAGAAGACTTAAACATTTGACCATTGAGTTTAACAACTAAATCTTAACTATTTTGTCCATTTGTTTTGTTTGTTAATCTTTTTTACTAATAAATTAACATACCAAATCTGAAATGTCAGTTCTTAAACAAACTCTAATTCATCATAATTCGTTAATTCATCATCTCTAACGTGTGTATTAGTGAGTTTAATATTATTTAAATTTTTAATGCATTTTACATTTTTTTTTGAATTTGTTAGTTTTATTAGAGTTTTTTAAAATGAGGCAGAGGCAGGTAACATGTACTTTTTTTATTATTTTATATATGTATATAGGATTATATGTAAAAATGTATGTTATCTTTTAAACGATTTTGAATTTCAAGATTACTAAGTCTATTGATCTTATTGATTCAATTAATGTATATTTATGTTTCTATATTTTCTATAGGGGTGTAAATATTATAGATGCATATTTAACTATCTAATAATATTTTTAATAAGTTTTTTTCCCGTATAACACACGAGTGATTTAACTAATTTTTATTAGTCTAGTTTATCTACTCTTGATTTCTCTTTCAATCAACACACATGTAGTAAGAGATTATTAAACGATCTACATGTTTCACAATCAAACAATCCACACGATAGTTATCTAATAAGAGTTGTCCAATCATATTTTACCATACATGCATCTGCTTCGCCCAAATCCTTACAAGCGGTTTCTACCGCAATTAGTTTGCCCAGGAGCCCAGATATTTATATTTGCCTCATTTTTCATGCAAATGCCAAAGCGAGTTTAGGCGTACTCTTCACTATTTGAAATCGAAAAGCAGTCGTAAATCAGTGGAGCAAGATCAGGTAAATGCCTGCCTAGATCTGTGTCACTCAGTGTATATTCGACGTATTTACGCAAGTATTGAGCTAATGGCTCATATTATTAAGGGATCCACGCGATGATGGGATATAATTTTCTAGGTTTCTAAAAATCAATTTCGCTCATACTCTGAGCATCTAAACTATACATTGTGCTTAGATATGTGAATAGCTCTTACCATTTGATGATAAGAAGGATTTATCAGTGCTTACGTTGTATGTGTTGGGTTTTAAAATGCTGAAGGCGCTTTCGCTACTTTACTTTTACTTTATTATAGATTACAGATAAGTGTTTTCTTTAGCCAGTTGATACTAAAATTTTCTCTTGTAAATTGTTGCCCTTGCTTAGCAGACTATTCTAAATTTCTAATTCGAAGTAGAAATAGAAGTTTAAAAAATGAGTGGTTTAAATTTGTGAAGCACAATCGGGTCCACAAAATATGTATGCTTGATTAGTTTGGCTAAATTCTATTTTGAAATTTGAACTAAAATGCATTTATGTGCTTGTTTGTTTCCTTCTTGTTATATAGGTGCTGCCAAATTTTGGGAAATGCTTTTCTTGTGCTTAATGATGGATCTTGAAATTTGGTTAAATCATAATTTTGAAAATGCTGGTTAAATCATAATTCTGAAAATGCTTGTTTTTTTGCTTGATTATGGACCGTGAAACTGAAATTTGGTTAAATCAGAATTGTGGAGATGCTTTTGTTTTTTGCTTAATGATGGATCTTAAAATTGGGTTAAATCATAATTGTTGTTGTAGTTCACTTTTCTCAGACATGGTGTGTCTTTTAATGGTGGGAGCAAACAAAGGAATATGCTATAGTTGCAGAAAGCCCGGGCACTGCTTGGAGGAATGTCCGGAAAAGAAGTCATGCCCGGTCTGTAAACGTGGATTTGCTGAAATTTTGGAGGCGAAAGGTGTTGTATCTTGCTTGTGACAGGTAAGAGTCTACGAACGTTAATCAAATGTTGTAGTGCCGAATGTGAATACATAGAGGGGGCTGACAAATCCCAATATAACGGGGTGGATGACGAAGCTGAATCCAGTGGAGCTTCTGGTGCAGCTAAACTGGAGGCTAAAGATGACATGAACGGCTTCTATCGCCTGTTCAAATCTCTTGCCCGGATTGCAAATGAAGAAGATGTGGAGATATCAATCTGTTTAAAACCTTGCAGGGGACGTGCTTAAAATACTGGAGTTTTATCATCTATGGACTATGGTATTCGTCATGTATGCTCTAAGCCTTTGAATTAGTATTCGAATTATCTGAAGGCGTATCTATGACTTGTAGCGTTAGTACTCGAATTATTTGTAAGGTGGAAACCTGTATTAGTTGTTAGTACACGAATTAGATGTAAGTTGTAGGTATGACTTGTATTAGTACCCCAATTATGTGTAGTGTATCAGTGACCTATGATTGTCCTGTGGTAGACTATTAGAAGAAAAATATGTGCTCTGTTTTTTTGATTCGATGATAAAGCAAAAGGGCGCAAAGACAAAGTGATCTGAAGAATGTGTTGGGTTCTCTAAATTTCTATTGAAAAATTATCTAACTCTAGATGTATATTACTATATGGTGACATATAGCCATATGACGTGTATTGAGGCACAATATGTACCATATATATGGTGTTAAATCAAGACTAACATTTCTATTCGAAAGACTAAAAGTGAATAGGAAGTAATTCATTGAGATCGGAAGAGCACACGTCTGAATATGCAAAAAAATAATCAATTTCTTTGCTCAAAATCTTATATTAAAGTAGGATAGTGGTCATATATAAAATTTTCAATCAAAATCACTATCCTACTTATATACCTCTTTATTTTATTTTATTTTATTTTAATAATATATATAGACATTTCCAACTACTTGAGCTTCAAATTAAATCTCTAATATCTTATATATATATATGTTTTTATTTTATGCACTCATATATATATGTATATATATTATACGTAATTAAAATATATATTGTAATATATATAATAAAAGTTATATTTCAAGTTTTGATTTTCGATTAGTGATAGTTTCCCAAAAAATGAATAAAATAATAAATATATAAATAAATATATATCTACCCTCCCGTTTATATATACTTTTATTTTATATGCTTTGAATCGTATATGCATTCTCATAATAATAAATAAGTGGGAATCTATATATAAGTAAAAATTTAAGTTGAGGGGATATAATAATAATATTTGATTATGATTACTTAGAACAAAAATAAAAAATTCTTTTAATTTTTTAGAGTGGAAAGTGATTAAAAACTAATGTTAAAGGTAAATCATGTAGAATTTATTATTGTAATATTACTTCTTTTGGATCTTTTGTAATAAGAGGGTGTGTACTTTTATAATTTTTAAGAATAGATTTAGTAAATAGTGATTTCTTTGGGAAATGTATAACACTATATGAGGAAATGCAAAATATAATTTTTCCACGAACACATGGCAGAGAATGAATATGGTAAAGAATTTATTTTAATAAATTAATAAAATCCACACTCTAAATGTTTCTTAGAGTTCTTGCACCATATAAACAACGACATGAGTGTATGATAATTTTGGAGTTACATAAATTTTGTATGCTCTCTTTTTCATTGTTTCTTAGTTTTCATATTCAACATGAAATTAAATTTTTGTTAAAAAATTCCTCATTAGTTCTTATTTTTATTAGTTAAAAGCACTGTTTCATGAATGACAATTCAATTAGCTCTATCTCAAGTGAAAGAATTATACGTAATAAAATTATAATTATTAGTAACATGTGTATATGAGTGAGTAATACAGAATAAAATTGTGAAATTTGGTTCTTTAAATTATCAAATATTTTTTTGGCTAATTATTCTATTCCGCGCAACGCACGAGTATACAACTAGTTAAATAAAAATGTAGTAATGGAATAGGCGTCAAACGTACATAGAACGATGAATAAATCAAGTAATTGAATGTTAACTAGAGATTGGGGGGTTTTGAGAGTTGAATTGCTAATAAAAATTAAAGTGAAAAGCTAATTAAGAATTCAATTAATAAATTGATTAGAAAAGATTATTCTCGATTCAGTTGAGTTTAGATTAGTAATTCTTAAGTTGTTGAAACGTGTTTCTAGCATGCAATTAGGACTTCTAACTCTATGTAATGATATGCTCTAATTATCCGAATTTTTTCTTAAATTGTAACTAATTCGAGCAAGTTCTTGAATTGTAACTAATTCGAGCAACTTAGAATGTGTTCTCTAAATTTAGTGTAAAGCCAATATGTAGAACGAGAAAAATAGGTTAGACCAATATACAAAATCGCAAGCTTGCTTTATAATATTAGGTTATGATTTCCCTAGCAATTAAATTGCTAGTTGCTACGAATAAATCATGAAAAACAACAATTACGTGTTGAAAACTTAACTCTAGTAATTGATAAATAGATGTATCAATCAAATGGCTATATTGAAAGAAAATCACCATGATATCATAAACTTGACAGATAGAATATCACAAAAATCCCAAGTAAGAATGCTAGAAACAATGTTAAGAAAAGAGCTAAACAAAAGACAAATCTTTAGACATCAATGTCCTCTCGAATTAGCTAGAAAAGGCCTTTGCCTTGTATGCTCACGTCGATCTCAAAGTTGAAATCTTCGATCTTCAATCCTCTTTGTAGTGTTTCTCCAATATTCTCTTCTAGGTTGTGTGTCTTTTTTCTCATGTCCTTTCAGTTTTTATATCTCTTCAAAAAACCCTTAAAAGTGTCCCAAAACCGTGTAGAATTTTGGCCCAAGACAGAGTCCAAAAACAGAAGAAAATCGAGTCTTCTTTTCTGCGATAGGAAGTGCCGGCGGCCCAAGTAGGCAGCGCGCCATCCCTAAAGTTTCTATCCAAGACTGCATCTTTGCAGTGCGGGTGCACTGCACTGCCAGTTCTGTCCAAAACCACAGCAATGGTGCGGGTGTAGCCGAAATCGATATGGCCGCGCCCGTCTGCTTCTTTCTCTTCCTTTCTTTTTGTTCCCCGAAGTTTTGTTGTTCAATACCTTGGTTCCGAAGCTCCAGAATTCTTGTAAAGTATGTCCAAACTCAATTCTTTCTACCTTTCCCCTTGGTCCTATTCCAAATAAACAAACTAAACACAAATAACTATTTTAATGAAATAAAACACACAATAAAACACTAGTATGGAGAAATTACATAAGCTAATCAAACACATGTCATTCATGTGGAGATTAATTGAAAGATCTGTATTTACACCTTGATCAGTTTTATTATAGAGGTGTGTTGGAGCATATCCAGCAACCACTCCGGCGGCAACATACTCTCTAATTTAATGAGTTCTTCAAATAATTCCTTCGACCAAATAACTTTCTCACTAGCCTTTTGTAATAGGCATGTACTTTGCTTTCAGTGACATACAATGTAACTGTAATCTATCAGGTAATTTTTCAACTTGAAAGGATATCGACCAATGGTGAAAACATAATATCTCTGATCTTTAAATATGGTAAAGGGGAAAATTTTTAACGGGGGTAAATTTTACTCTACTATTTGGTTGAATGTTGCTTATTAAGTCGTTATTTTAGGAGTACTTTATTTATCTAGATTGGATATCAATTTACAACTAACTGGAAAATTTCAATAAATGGATGACATTCAGATAAATAGTTTTATAGGAAATATACAAAAAGCATCCTCTATTTAGGGTGTATTTACAATTTACATAGCCAATATTCAAAGAAGATTTAACACCAATACAACAATGTGAATGCTCCGATACAAGCCAAATGACCATATGACACCTTATAGTGCCATACATCCACTATTAGATTCACTTTCACCCAATATTTATAATTTATATTTTGGACATTGTTCATAGTAACGAAAAAAACACTATTTTCCTGTGAAAATATAAGAAAATTTTAAAATTGCTCTTTTATAAATTAAATAGACTAAAATACGCTCTTGAAACTAACAAAACACTCTAAATATTATATCAATACTAAATAATATAATGAAAAATATAGAAAATAATTATTTGGTTTTTGCAATTTCAACTATACCAAAGGAGGCAAATGTGAATCCATTTTCACCATTTGGTGGATAAAATTTTATTTCATAAATGAAAAGGATGACATTAAAGAGTACGTTATATTTTGTATTTTGGTATTTGTATATTTA
Source organism: Nyctanthes arbor-tristis (assembly GCA_963692815.1). Taxonomy (NCBI): domain Eukaryota; kingdom Viridiplantae; phylum Streptophyta; class Magnoliopsida; order Lamiales; family Oleaceae; genus Nyctanthes; species Nyctanthes arbor-tristis. The sequence goes on along the minus strand of CAVNYN010243757.1, from coordinate 36,757 downwards.
ATTTATTCATAATATTTAATGTATTATTTATTATTTTTTTAAAAATAAAGAAGAGAGAGAAAAAAATTAATTTTTGACAGAAGGTACTAACAATTAAAAACTTGACAAATATTGAGGTCAATTTGGTCCTTTTAGGATAATTTTTTCACCATTTTTAAATTATTTTTCAACAAAAGATGATTTTTATTACCGTTAAATAAAATGTAGTATGTAAAATGTAATTTTTTAAAAATATAGTAGTATATAAATTGTAAATACTGTTAGTGTGTGTTTTGTAAATTTGTCATATAATACAAAGAGTAGCTTGAATGTCATATAGTTTGTCACTTGGGCCTCCATCAGAGGGTCCAGAAGGGAATTGGGTCACATAGGCCCAGCCGTATGATTTTGCATTTTTCTCTTACATAACCTACAACCAAAGGTCCGAACGTGAACTCCGTCAAGACTCATGTGGTATGGTAGTATATAATTAGATTTTCTATACCAAAGCCTTTTGTTAAAGTTTCAATTCTCCTCCATTGCACTAGATTTGGAATTCTCAAAAAGAAAAAATGAGGAAATTTTTATTTTTTATTTTCGGTGTTTTTTTTTTTGGGGGGGGGGATTTCGTGTTATTTTCAATTCTTAAATCTTCAAAAGAAAAAATACTGAAATTTTGTTCACTTTTATATTATTATTAAAACATAGTCATTTTTTAAAACAGGAAAAAATCTTGTAATAGAAAAAAAAAGACATTTTTTTTAAAAAGTTAATTTTTCCAATGTTTTATCACTTGTTTTAAAAAAATTACACTCAATATACAATATTGAAAATGAATTGAAGACTTGAAACTGAAATTAAAGGTGAAAAGAGCATACAATTATTTATTGTACTTAGAGCATGATTAATACCCGACAAACTCAAATAGTCTATATGATTTGGGGGGGGGGGGTAAAATCCTATTCTTGGAGTGGAAATGATTTGGCCCCTCATTTATCCATTAGCCCCTTTTTTCTTGTCCCACAAATTTATATCCAGGCTAATCAAATACGCGTGTCCAATATATTGTTTTCCCTTTTAATTTTTCCGCCCTACATATTATTTAAAAATATGTTTTTCCACCTAATTTTTTCCCTTAACTTTTTCCCCGACATTAATCTTGCTCTAAATTACGGTTGATAAAAACTTAATAACTTATTAATGTGAAAATAGGGTAATAATTAGAGATGGAGTTTACTTAAGAAAAATCATGTTTGAATTTTTCATTTCCTTTTTTTTAATTACTTATAATAAAATAGAAACTTTATGAGATGGATGGTGGCTCAAACTCGAATCTAGTACAACAGTGCATTTTATCAGTAGAACGAGCTCAGTCCCTTTTCTCCCTTTTGGTTTGCTAACCATGATCCCATTAAGTTAGTCATTCCATGCAAGGAAAAGCATTACTCCTTTGACTGAAAAGTTGTCTTCAATGCTATACCATGCAAAATGATTAAAGAATATAATAGTATTGATTTTGTAAAGGCACCTGCATAAATTATCTACCATTAGCCATAGTGCCCCTCTCTCTCTCTCACACACACACACTCTCTCTCTCTCTCTCTCTCTCTCTCTCTTTTACACTTGCTTTTTCCTCTTTTTTCTTTTTCATGCTGAGAAGTAATCCTGCAAAAGTTTTGCAACATACCACTCATCAAGATCAAGTATGTATCAAGCATTTTCATTGTACATTTGTCTCGTTATCACGCATCAACACTTGTGTATAGACAGCGTGTCGACTCACTTTTTAATAGTTATGTTACAGTTGTGAATCAATATGTTACTTCTATAAGTAGTACTGTTAGTTTCATAGAATGAAGAGGGGCAACTTGGTCTGCAATTCTCATTGAAGTTGGGCGCCCAAAAAAACAAAAAGAAATTATTATCCATGTTAAATGACAGGAAAAAGTAGACAAGCAAATTAAGATTAATTGTACAAACCCTCTTTCAGGTTTGAATTATTTGTCTGTTAAATTATCAAGAAATTAAAGCAAGTGGTGAAAAACATGAGAAAATGACAGGCACATACATATATAGATAGCTTAATAATTCATTCTAAAAGATTACACGATCTAAAAAGTTGTACATTTGAGGAGATAATCTTGTGCCCCACTGTCTTTACATGACAATCTGCTTTTACAAAGAAACTTCTTAGTTTACATTAATCAAATTGTCTTTGTCTTGTCCCTATATATTTTCACACTTTCGTTATTCACAAATGTTGGAGATTGTATTATTGGGTGTTCAAATCAAATTAATCATCTTCCATCATATGTATTATTATTAACAACGTCCATATTTTTGTTAGCCTTTGTCCTAATATAATTAGCTTTTGTTCACTTTGCATTTGGAATAAGGATTGAACATCAATATATACAGTATAGCAACTCTGGGTCGATTATAGAAGTTGAAGCCATTAGTTATTGCAAGAAATTTGCCATTGTCTCCATTGCATATGAATCTTCTTCTTCTTCTTCTTCTTCTTCTTCTTTTTTTTTTTTTTTTCAATATATTTTCTGCTGTTTATACATATAAAATATTCAGTTGGTAAACAAGTTGAAAAAGAAGTTCATGTTGTTGAGAATTCTGGGGTTTGAAGGAAAATTTAAATTTGCTAACGCATGATAATATGTTTATAAGCTAAGAATTTCAGATGTTAGGAATACAAATAAGGTAATTATTCTACAAACTTTTGAGTCTTTTTTCGTTTCTTCGGAAGATTTCAAATCAATGTTAAAACACCAAATTTGTGAATTAATTGTGTCCATATATTGGAAGAGTCATTATCATCAGGCACCAAATTGTGTGTCCATATATGTTAAGACACCAAATTTGTGAATTAATAAAAACAAGATTAATAGGATTTGAAGGGTGGCTGAAGAAGCAATGTCAAATATAGAACTATTTTGACATAATATAATTTCGCATGCTATCCCTGAACAATTATAATTATTTTTTTGATAAAGGGAGGAGATAGGAGAGGGAAATGTGTGGTTCGAATCTCGGACAACCTCCTGCCCGGGACGTGAGAACTTAATCACGACAGCACTAGTTCGAACCACTTGAGCAACTATAAATAATTATAATTATCACCAAAAAAGCAAGAGGTTGTCTCTTTATGTGTACGTATACATATAATTAGAGGGAGTGGGGACTATGTTCAAACCATTTTTATTTACATTTGATAGGACTTAGTGGAACGTATATACACTATTCATTTTCAAATTTCAATAATTCAATTTCTGTTTTGAAGTATAATTAATTTATAATTAAAGAATCTAAAAGGGGCTTAAATTTATTGAAAATTCGCTCTACATATTAAGTTTATAATGAGAAAATGAAATTAACTTAGACATGAAGTGAAGTTCCATTGACGAAATACATATCGATATAAATGAAATTTCTCTCTTAATAGCTAGTATTTTGGGATCTTCTTTGTGTTGGACCCAAAAAAAGGGAAGATCTTGCTTTTGGGGATTCTTCCTAACGTGTTTGTGGGTTCATGTGTCATTCCCTATCTTTTTAAATGAGAAGATTAGAATTAGTAGAAAAAGATTAGAATTAGTAGAAAAGCTTTTTCAAAGAGGATTGAATAATTAATTAGTTAACCCATCCTACAAGTCAAGATAATTTACAAGTTAATTTCAGTTTTTAGTTTTTAATTTTCATTTTATTTTAATTTTTGTATTTCTAGAGTAATACAAGATAAAAATTAGACTTGTTTTCTTATTTGTAGTGTTTTTAGTTTTCTGAATGTAGTTTTGAGTTTTCTCCATAGAAATTTTTCTTATTCTCGAAAACGCATTTTCAAAAATATGAAATCAAACATATTTTCAATGTTTTGGAAGATTGAAAGCTAAAAATATCCAAAAAATTACAAAGAGAATATGCCCTTAGTAATAATGGGTAAATAATGAAGAGCGAAGATGTCATATATATATATACACACAGACACAATTTGTGTGCAAGTAGCTAGGATTTTCCTACCATAGAAACTATTATCCTAAAATTTGGATAATGGCATAGGAACAGTTACTCTATGTGAAAATGAAAATAGTATATAACAATTTATTATACCATTATAATCCCATGCATAATCTTCTTTGAATTGTATCCCAAATATTGGAAAGTATATATAATTTTCCTTTTGCTAATTATTATGAATTATGAATAGCTTATAACAGAGCGCAGGTGTCTTCAATTACACTGAAACTTCAATTTAATTATTATAACTTTTTCTTGTTGCTACATTGATATATACTTACAATTCGATGTATGGCAAAAAGAAACACACATAATGGGAATAGGATTAAAATCAATAGAAACACTTGCTTAAATTTTAGGCTTTCACCAAAAATGATTCTTTGACTCTCTGAATAAGTTTAAGCACACGAATGGGAAAAGAATCATTAGAAGATAGCTTAGAAACACTTAATTTTATGCTTTGGAAGTGATTCTGGTTCCAAAATCTACTTTTTCATAAAGTTCTATTCACATCTAGTTAACTGAAATTCATGGCCCAAAAGGTACCAAATCGATAGGGTTAGGGTTAGAAAAAAAGAAAAACAAAATAGTGTTTTTGTTGACTGCTGAAATTTTGTGAAGATCTTGTCCCTATCGATAAACCCTAGAATTCGACCTTATATAACTTTTTTAGGTGAGCTAGCTGGAGGAAAAGAAATTTCGAAATGATAGATTGATATATGTTTTTGGACTCTTAAGTAAATATTAACACAAAATAATCATATATTGTCCATCTGTTATGTATTCATTATTCGAATTTGAATAATGTTTACCATTTCAATAATAATTGATTAGACCAATTTCCTTCTTGGATTTATCTCTCTTGAAGTTTAGTTAAATATTCTACATTTTAGAAAACACAACTATCTCATGTGCTCAGTTGAACTTGGAGAAGAAAATATTGAGCTAAATATTGTAACATATATCGACAGGATTAATTATTCGAGTTCCAAGCAGCAGAAAAAGATATATTAGCGTATTTTTATGGGATTTTTTACTCTCATATCAAAATTAAACAAACTGGTGACAACCTGCAAAGGGGTAGCTTCAAACGCAGTTAATACAATGTGAATGAGCTCATTGTAGATATAATGCTTACCTAAATTTGTTTGACATTTTTGGAAACAATATTTTGGACAACTAAAGAAGATATATCAATATAATTATACATTGATAGAGAAGTTGTCTTGTCTTCAAAAGATGAAAATCATTAATTCCTAGTTTTTTGGTTATTATAACATTAATCATGACTTGCATGGTTTGGTTTTAGGTCCTTTGTTGACTTTTGTGGTAAATTGTCGTGGAAATAGGGCAAAGGAAGATTTGGGGAGTCGGTATCTTTTGTTTAAAAAAAAATAAATCTCTGACAATGTACAAATAATTTACTAATAAAATCAAGTAACTAGCTAACACACCTATGATCAGTCGGTAATCAAGTCAGGGTCCTATCATTAATAGAAACTTATATGAATTTTCATTTTTGATTAATACCGTTATTATTGCACTGTAGATAGAAATTTGTTACACGAACCAGTGAGAAATGTTCACGATAAATTGAAAAATTGGTGGCAGTAATACAATATATTTATTTTCATGTTATCTCTAACTTCGATAATATACCAACATTTGCTCTTATCAATTATATATCTGACAAGTAGAACTGATCCTATGGTGAATGCTTAGGACACTCAAACGTAATCAATAATTTAACTCACATGTACTACTTTTGCAAGATCAGACTTTCGTGTAGTGTTTTTGAACTTATATGTAACTTGAAAAGATCAATGCAATCGAAGATCCAAAATTATTTTTTAATTCTTTCCAAGAAAGGAGAAGTATACTTAGATAATTAAATTATACAGATACCCAAGTTTATGAAATAATTAGTTTCTTTCCAGTAATCGACATACGTACGGTACTGATTCTTACATAGCAAAATTCAAGAACAGTTCAAAAAATGTGCAGAAAGACATAAAGCAAAAGACTTGACATTGAGCCACTCGTAAAAAGCAAAGCTGTATGATATTGAATGAAATTACAAAAATGTCCTAAACCTGTGACATTTTCTATTTGTCTTGAATATATATTTTTGAAATTGGAAATTTTTTGTGGGGCCCATGCATCAGCCATGGGGGAGACAAGACCTATTAATTTGGCTTTTCCCCTTCACAATATGAGACTCAGAGCAGTGATGCTGATATATAATGCAAGTGATGGTGAGAATACGATACTTTGCTTTTTGTGAGCCCATACACATGATTTATATTATAATTATAATAATAATATGGGCATACACGTCCTGTGCACAGGTGAAATCTAGAATAGATACGCAGACACGACTAGCTGATATGCCGCTTTTTGCGGTAGAAACCCCGGCTAGTACTAAGGTTTGGAGAAGAAGAAAAGAATGATAAAAATAGACTAACTGATACATAATATAGGTTAATTTTTTATGGCGGTTAGAAAAGAATTTTACAGCATGCTTCTAATTAAAGTTTTTTACTCATACTTGCTAGAAAATATTGCATATGTAAATCTTGGTCCAAGAGATTAAAGGTTAATTTAGTAATATAAAAAACTTGGTCAAAGAATTGAAGAACAAACTTACCTTTAAGCTTTTACAAATGGGGTATAGATGGAGCTCTATATATACCTTGAATTGCAAGATTAAGGAATGAAAGAGACATTCTTCAAAAGAAAAAATTAAAGCAAAGTAAAGAACAATTCTTTTGGTATTTTTTTAAGGCATAGGATTTTTACCCAAGTCAAAGGTGGTTTTTTTGGGCAACCAACCAAGAAAAGATAAAGCCACCCCACCTCACCCCACCCCCTTTTTTTCTTTAAATGTGGTGCATTAGCATCTTTTTCTTTCTTTAATTTCAAGATTCTTTATTGTCAATTTCACAAAATGGCCCCATTGTTGCACAATCCAAGGGGGGAAATTAACTTTAGGCAAGTTATATATGTATGTGTATGACTAAAATGCCCTAATGAAATTCCCATTTATTCTTAGCACTTTGGAAGTTCGAGGAAAAGTGATAATTTTAACTAATGATTTGATTTGATGGTATACCTCTATGGTGCAAGCATATCATCAAAAGTTTCTTTATATATGTCAATTAATAGTTTGAGACTATTTACAATTTATTTATATATATGGTTGTTTGTTTTTGCACAGTATATATCTTATAAATAGTGAAGTTTAGAACCGAATTTAAATTACACTTGGTTTCAAATTCTTTGGAGAAATACTTGAAATTTTATGCTAGAGGAATAAACTTAAGATAATTAAATAGCAGTCTAATTAAACGCTTACATAGATTAATTAATTAACATGGGAATTAACGTCTTAAGAAGCCACGCAAGATGGTGTCGTGTCATGACTAAATTAACTATTAAAACTTTGAAATATTATATGAATAATTCTTGGAAGACTTTTTTGTATGACATTAAAAAGCGATATGCTTAATTGTTAAACATGTATTAGATGATTGTAGGTCTTCAAATTCATCACTTGTATATAAACAATCAATCTATATTTACCAACTAACACATATCACTTATTTATATCACATAAACATGTTATCTTAGAATTACTCATATTATATACGTATGAACCTTCTTGATCAGTTGTTGAAATCTAATGTTATATAAGGATTTTATTTTAAAATATCAATTTCGTTAATTGAAAGTAGACAATTCTTTATGTGTTATTTTTAATTATTTATACCCAATATAGTTTTTTATTTATTTTTTATTTTTTTTAAGAAGGATACCCAATATAGGATTTATTCCTCTATAGCTACAACATGGTCATCTATATATTGAGTTCTAATAAATTTATATATATGTATTTCAATTTTTATAAATTTTCTCATAAATTAAATGCATATAAGTGTAGTAAGTTTCTAAAACATGTATGAAGTAACCTATTCAGCTACTATATTGTGAAGCATCCATATATAGATATTGAGTTGGATTTTCAAGTAACAAAGTTTGTTTTTCTATTCAAATATAGGATTATATTATTAATAAAAACAAGCAACATCAGAAATCGTACCAATTTGAAAGGAAAATATCAAACATCCTTTTTCTTGTGGTGTCAAAGGAGGTTTTAATTTTCTCTAGTACGTATCCTCTTCACATGTTAGGTGTGAAGCGACAATAGAGCTTATAAACATATCTGGCGCTTCCTTATCTATTCATTAATACTACATTTTGATTTGTAAATCCTAGCTTGCTTGAGAAAATCATGAAAATTGAATCTAAAGATTATACCGCTATAAAAGAAAAAAAAAAACTTTGATATCAGTTTATGATATTAGCACAATAACTTCTATGAAGGGGTGTGTGTGTGTGTGTGTGTGTATGTCAATCACTCCGTTAGGATTAAATTACAACTTTCAAACCAAAAATTGTTATATATCATTTCCAAAAATTGCTCTCCCTTGTTAGAAGTGTAAACGTTGTTAGTTATTGAAAAACAAAAATAATTACACAAGCTAGCTTAATTACTAGTTCTAATTCCTCAAAAAGGGGAAAATATTCTAATTCTAGAGGTTTAGTACTTCTTATATTATAACCTACAAGCTGATAAAGAGTTTAACAATCTCACTGATAAATCTAATTTCGATGCAACCACTAATTTAAAGGCTATATATAGAGACACACCTAAACAAAAAGGGGAGACCACCACTATAGAATTTGGTGACCTCATAATCAATATAGTATATTATTTGAACTTTTTTATTTTTTTGACAGGTTAATTAAACTATTTATTGAAAAATAAATAGTAATCTTGGATAGCAAATGCTAATCCACAATAAAAAGGTGTGGTATAAAAGTCAAAATTTCTCTACCCCTCCTTGGTGTCTCTTTTCAGACGAATTATTTGATCCTTCCATCTTAAGTTAAATTTTGGTTGTCTAAACAAATGTGTATACCATTTCAAATCCTCTTTTCCTTCTCCCTTTGCTGAAGTTTCTTCTTTCTTCTTCTTCTTTTTTCCTTCTTTATTTTTTTCCCTTTTTCGTGCTACGCTCGTCGACTGCCCTAAATCTTGGCCATTGGTGGGCTGCATCTGGTTCATGGATATTGATCTCTTGTGGCTTCAAGGGGGGTGGTTTCTATTCACAATTAATTGCATGGCAAAAACTTCATCATTTTCTGCAGAAGTCACCATAAAATTTACAAACTCCTTTCTTTTGTTTCTTGGGCTGGTTTTTATTCTCCTTCTTCTTGTCAACTCCTCTGATCCCTCAAACCCCTCCATGGATCCATCAATTCCCTCAAAAAGGCTTCTCTTGAACTCGGATTCCACCACCAGTTTTCGCCCCCGACAGAGGGGAAACTCACATGCATCAAAATCCTCATCGAAGAGAAAATTTGGAGCCGGTGAACATGAAGTTCCTAGTGGGCCAAACCCTATTTCCAACAGGTAAGTTTGCTTACAATATATACTCATCAAAAGCATGAATTTTTTGCTGTAATTGGGAGCCATTTTCGTCATCATCATTGGGAAGAAGAAAGAAGAAATTAAGATCTCACTCTGCTAGAGATGCACGTTGCAGTAATGGCGTTTGTTGTTGTTGTCTTTATTCTCTTTTCTCACTCTTTCTCTCTCTATCTCTTTAGTTCATTAAAATATTTCAGTTGCCATTAATGTACTAGTTGTCCTCAGTGAGAAGTTTGTTAATTAGTTTCTGTTGTCATCTTCTTCATTGTATATCAAGATCAGACAAATCTTTATTTTATGCATATATATTTGTATGTATTAGTTATTAAAAATCTGCTATATGTTTTGATCAGCTGATGACTGGTTTTTCATTTTAATTATTAATCTTTAGTATTGTGTAATTAAATTGCGAGAATTTCAAGTAGTTCAAAAGAAGCAGATGCTTAATTCTGCAGAAAGTGAAAGCAAGAAAAAGAGAGGTTCTTGAAATAAGAACAGATCCAATATTTGCTGATGGTATTTGGAATTTCTGCACTAGGGTTTCAGTGTCCATGGGATAGTGAGGAATCTGAGGCCACCCCACCCCACCATCACCGCCGGAGGGGTGGGTTGGGGTGTCAGAGGTGGGTGGGGTGGGTGGGTGGGTGGAAAGAGGACCCTTTTGTTTTTGGGAGAGAACAATAATTTTGAATGGCTTTGGACATTTAGCTTTTGTCTTCTCAAAGACAGCATCCCAAGAACGTTGATTCAAAGGCTATGATTTCATAATCATAACAGTTTGATTGATAAAAGAACAAAAATACCTTGATTTTCATGTCTAGAAATTATGAGGGCAGTATCTACCGCCTCCATCAAAGACAAATTACTCCCACTTATGGATGGATAGTGTTGGAATTTTTTAAGTTTAGTAATGCTTTTGCTTTAGAAAGAAGTACTAATAAAAGTTGAATTGAACTATAGCTTCTCTTATAAGTTGGGGAGAGGCTGATTTTGTATGATTATAGCTCAAAACTCATTTCATTTCATTTTCCCTTATTTCAAGGAAAATCTCCACTTATATTTTCCATGAAAATAAAACTGTATTTAATTGGTTGAAGAAAATTTAGCTAAAACATGACATTTTAAATGGAAAATAATTTCAAATCAAATGCATTAATTTAACAATGTATAATAGAAAATTAATTACTAGTGTGATCTCTTGCACACGACAAGATAAATTTCTTCCCCATACAGACATGACAGTATCACATCAGCACGTGGTCTAGTTAGCATGTTACCAAACAATGAGTAGGATAATTGCTATCACACGACTGTAACTTCAGAATTTGCCACATAACTTCAGAATTTATCACATGATCAGCTGAATTACAAATCTACACATGTGGCATAGATTACAAGAATTCTGGCGCGCACGCACACACATGTAAGCTGAAGAGAAAATTACCAGTGTGGTCTCTTTCACACAATAAGATAAATTTCTTCCTCATACCGACATAATAGTATCACATCAGCACGTGGTCTGGTCAGAATGTTACCAAACAATAAGCAGGATAATTGCTATTACACAACTGTAACTTTAGAATTACCATGATTGGCAGAATTACAAATCTACCCATGTGGCGTAGATTACCAGAAGTAAATTGACACACACGCGCACACACGCACATATATATAAATTGAAGACAATAGATATTTGGAAAAAGAAGAGGACTAACAGAAAAAAAAATATTAACTACTTAATTACTTTGTCAAAATAGATTGCATAGCGCTTGTTAAAACTCATTTTTATTTTATTCTAAAACAAAAGCCATTAATATTACTATACGTGCATATTGAGGAATTCATATGTATTACATATCTTTATCACTAGTTCCGGCTTATTTTATTTTTATTTTTATTTCAAATAAAAAAAAAAAAATCTGGAGCCATTTGCTAATGTAGGCTTACATGAAAATTTGGATTTAACTTTGAAATAGAATTTCACAAAAAGGTGAAATCAACTTGCTCCATGGAAGAGAAAAAATAGTAGTTAAGTATATTGAGATCTTTTGTTCTATTCATGTATAACTATAGATTATTATTTTCAAGCTTATAATATTTTTTTTACCATTAAAGTATTGTTATATAATATTTTTTTACCATTAAATTATATTAAAGTATATTGAGATCTTTTGTTCTATTCATGTATAACTATAGATTATTATTTTCAAGCTTATAATATTTTTTTACCATTAAAGTATTGGTTAAAATGAAGCAAAGGTCCCCAACCTTTGCATTAATTTTAATTTTCATCCTGAATTTTTAAATCTGGACCACTTCTTATGCTCTTTCATCCAAGTACTTATATTTAACCATTAAAATGTTGGGATCCTCTTAGGAAGCATATAAATAGAATTCTATGATGATTAATTAAATTTGAAATTCCCATCATGCAAAAATACAATATTTGCATGATGACAAAACAGTAATATGAAACTTAATGCTATTAAGTTTCATTGTTGTGCATGCATCACTTTTCTGTGTACACGTGTCACTTTTTTTTTTTAATATACGACGTCATTTTGAAATTTAATTCTTAATTGTAATGGTATTTCATTTAAATAGGTTTCCAAATGGTCTTTGACATTTTGATGATTTTTTTCTTTTTTTTTTTTTGAAAATTTAACATTTTGATGATTAAAAACATATACACTTAGATAAAAGTGCAAAAGATGGCAAAGCTTAGGGACCTATTAATTGAAATTTAAAGGTTGTGGATGAAAGTACAAATAAATGTAAACGTTGAAGACTTTTGCAATAATTTACCATATAACGCTTAAGTAAAATTTTTGTTTAAGAGCCGTGCAAAAGCCCTTGGAAAACTGAATGTATAGCTCGTGATCTAAGTTTGATTTATTAATAAATTTTACCGGAAGAAGAAAATAGACAGAGAGAATGTGCCATACAATAAGCTCAAGCACAAGAGCAAAGCATAAAAAAAAATATTCTGTGGTTTGAAAAAATGCTAAAGTGGTGAGATATTCACGTCTTGGGCAATAGTTCCTTGGTTCAGCTCACACATGCCCCCCTATACTTCTTTGTATTAAAAAAATAATAATAAAAACATTGTCACATTTTTCCTTTTTCTTTTTCCCTCTTATATTGACGAATTTTGATATGAAAATACCCTATTAATATAGCGCATTTTATTTCACTAATTTACATGCCCTCCATGTGAATATAAAAAACTAGTAGAAGCAAATGTCACGCATACATAAGCTTTCTCCAGTGTCTCAGTTCAAAATTTCTCCATCGACACCGGAAAAGCATTCTGTTATGATTCTCCAATTGGCAAAGGAGTAAGTCGAGCTTATTTGTCATTTTGTGTAATTTTAAACTGAAATTCGGCATTTTTGGCACGCCTTGCAAGTTGGAAGCACCAGCCATTTATTTGTGTATATTGAAATTTGTGATTAGTTATTCCTGATAACTGTAGCCGATGCGTAAATTGAACCACTTCAATTCGCAATATTCTATGGATAAATTCGACCCGCTACATATACACTGCCCAGAATTCAAGCCTTCATCAAGTGGATGAATGAACAGACATGCCCGGTTAATCAAGCAGGGCTTGGACACCCGCGCAATCCATGCCACTAAACTTATCAATGGTTACCCAGTGAGTAGCGCTCACCAAGTTTTCGATCAAGTGTCACATAAGGATACGCCGTTATGGACAGCCCTCATCTCGGCTTATGCCCGCTCCGAACCGCATCAATGCTTCCAGGCAATCCGTCTTTTCGCCCTCATGACACGGGAGCCGGGTCTGGATGCTCAGCCGAACCACTTCACCTTCACTACCATTGCCCGAGCCATAGGTTCCGCCCCGGAATACTTTTACATGGGAAAAACCATTCATGGGTATGTCATCAAAGCTGGGTTGATGTCGAGAAACGTTGTTGTTGAGACTGCTTTTGTGGATATGTATGCTAAATGTGGGGATGTAGAATGTGCATACAAACTGTTTGGTGAAATGCATTTTAGAAATTTGGTTAGTTGGAATGCTATGATAGCTGGGTTTGTACAAAATGGGATGGACGATATAGGGTTGGAGTTGTTTGTGAGAATGAAGAGTTTGGAGAATTATTTTCCTGACGAATGTACTATCTCAACGGCACTGTCAGGTTGTGCTAATGTTCAAGACTTGGTTTTTGGGTTACAGCTTCATAGTTACGCTATTGTAAGTGGGTTTGATTCAAGCTGCTTGAATTCTATTGCTATTATGTACTTTTGTTGTGGTCAACTAAACTCTGCTGAGAAAGTTTTGAGCGGGCTAGAAAGAGATGTTGTTTCAGAGATGATCAAGATTAGAGGTTATGCAAATAATCAAAGATACAATGAGGTATTGAAGCAATTCTGTTTAGATAGAAAATCTGCTGAGATTTTCTATTGGGATTACACTATCATTCTGCCTATTTTAACTGCATGCTCGAAGCTTTCTTTGCTCAGAGTTGGAAAGCAAGTCCATGGCATTTTTATTACTTTGTTTGGGTCTTATTTTTGTTCTAAATTTTCACTAGAGGATGAAATGATTCTTGGAAGTGCATTTATTGATATGTATATCTAAATGCAGCAACATTGATGATGCTCGGAAAGTTTTTGAGCATTGGATGCCTGAACGACATGTTTCTCATTGGAACTCCATGATTTCTGGATACATGTACAATAATTTGATTGAAGATGCTAGGAAATTGTTTGACTGGATGCCTGAGAAAAATGTGGTTTCGTGGACTAGCATGATGACAGGGTATGCTCAGAATGGTAGGCCAAAAGAAGTCTTGAACTTGCTGCATGACATGTATAATGGTGAAGAAGGTTTTAAAGTAGAAGGAAATTGCTTGACCTTTGTGGTTTGCCTTGAAGCCATTAGCTATTCGTCAGAGATAGAGAATGGAAAGCAAGTACATGCAAAGATTGTTCGTAGATTGATAAGTGCAGATACTCACAATGTGGTTGTTGGAACGGCTTTGGTAGATATGTACTCGAAATCGGGTAACATGAATTATGCTCAAACAGTATTCAACATGATGGTTGAGAAAAACACCGTAGCATGGACTTCTATCATTTCTGGTTATTCAGTTCATGGATTTGGTGCTCGTGCCCTCAGACTTTTTCGGCAGATGATGGAAACAGGTATTCGACCAAATGAGGTGACATTCGTTGCTGTATTAACCGCTTGCAGCCATAGTGGTCTGGTTGAAGAAGGACTGCATTACTTTCAACTGATGAAAACCAAGTATAATCTGAAGCCAAGGGAAGATCATTTGACCTGTCTCATGGATATGTTGGGCCGCATTGGCAGGCTAGACGAAGCATGGCAGTTGCTAGAGGAAATTGAGGATATGGAATTGGGAGACAAGTACTTGACTGGTACCGTATGGGCTGCACTGTTGGGCGCTTGTCACATACATGGCAGTGTGGAAATAGGGTTACGGGTAGCTAAAAGGATGTTGCGAAGCGGAAAACAAGTCTCTGCCACCCAGATCACCCTTTCTAATGTTTATGCATCTGCAGGATTGTGGGATGAAGCATATGGAGTAAGGAAAAGCTGGAAGAAGGATGTAAATGAAAATGCAAAGCCTGGCCATAGCCAAATATGCATACGTCCATAGGTTTATTGATCTGGAGGCTGGATTTCTGTCATCTCACTGCAACTGTGAACGAATGCTCTTCCGATCTGTTTGTTGAAATAGAAGTCATGGCGTAGGAGAAAAGGGCAAACAGCTTGTTCCTTATGCTATTTCAGTTTTCAGTTTGTCGAACATCATGTATATTAAATTAAATGCCGTGTATCAAGCACGCCCTCATTTTTTATGATAATCTCCCATACCAACCTTGAGATTTATTTAATGTGTACTCTGAAGCTCTATTCTACTGCCCGTGACAGCCATATGGGATTGTTTTCTTGCTAACTAATGCAGTGATGTGAACTCAGTACCAAAAAAAAGCTGTCTGCTTGTTTGTATACAGACTCCAATCCCGTGAAAGAATCTCAGAAATTCGAGTGTTCTCTCATCTCTTTATGCTTGTCCTACTTCCTAACCATGTTTAACTAGTGAATATTCCTTTATTTAATGTTTCATTGGTTGATTTATATGTTCTGTTATACAATGCAGTATTTTCTAGTATGACTTATTGGGCTTTTCATGCCACTATAAATGAAGATAAACTTGAAGTTGATGAAACTGTGAAGATACTTCTCCAGGAAAGTTACAGAATGCATAGCCAGGGAAGCAGTGCAAGGCAATCTGTGGCTTTCTTGATTTCTTATCTTTTTCTTTCTTTTCTATTTCGGTTTAAGGCAGCTGGTGCAACTGTTTTCGACATGGGATATTCTACCGGATAGGACTTCAGGATGGGAAATTGGACAGATGGGAAAAGCTTCAAGGCTGGTGACGTACAAGGTAAACTCTCAACCTAAACTATGACATAGTCTGCCCAATATATTTACCAAGAAACTAACCCTCGTAACCTATTATTTTGTTGCTTAGCTACATGAATCTATTATTCATCACAGTCTTGACCTATTGCTACACCTAAGATTCACATAAACTAAGAATTTATGCAATCAGTGGCGTAGCCAGGAACTTATAAAGGGGGTGGCCAATTAAAAGCTCATAGACATTATTCAAATAGTTCATAATTTTCCAAAAGATTTTTTTTTTACGAGAGCAAAAATTAGATTTTACGAAAACGAATAAGCCAAATAACTAGAAAATTGAAATATAGCATCGACCAATACTAAAATAGCAGCACAAATTGAAATACACTACAGTTCACAATTTTTGAGTCTCTCATAGTCACAAAGACAAAACAAGATCAACTAAAAAAGCAAAAACTAAATAACCAGAAGTCCATAGCAATAATTTAAAATATTAATTATTAAAAAAAAAGAATGCCTATACAGATGGAAAACTGCAGTGATTACATAATATTAGAAAGCAAAAATAAATAAATAAATAAATAAAGAATTAAAAACTTAAAAGAAGTTAAAAAAATGTATACTTACTAAACATAAAATGGTACATTGAAATTCTTCAATCATGCAAATATGTAATAGCCGAGAACCATGTATAATGAAATTAATTTGCATGCTAATTGGTTGGCTCAAGATCAAAAGTCATCCCTTTTTTTTTTTTTTTTTTAAATATAAAGGCACAAAATGGTGGGGGAGAAAATGGGTACGCGGGGCCCAATAAGGGCCCCCTGCCTCTGCCCATGGTGCTAGTTCTGATCTACTTCTCTCTCTTTTGTCAAATCACCTCATCTAAAAGCTTAAACTGTTACAGAGAGAATTGTTTATCAATAAGCTTAGTTTTCAAGACACCCCAGGCTGGATTCATAGAACATAGAAGTTTTAGAAGCTCTCTGGAGTTAGCACTTAAAGCCAAGTCTTCGCTCATTAGTTCCCTTGGTCATCATCTTGAACCCTTTCATCCAAAAGCTAAGAGTAGACAAAGTACTCAAATTCTAGCCTCAGCATTGCTTGTTTTCGAAGATTTTTTTTCACAAAGCACTTTGTTAAATAGTGAAGGCGTGTTGAAGACGAAGCTAAATAGACAATATTGTTTCTTCTTTAACTGCTTAAACTTGTACAGGCGAGACTCAATGTACCTAAACCCCGTCACTCTACTTGTGATGGGACACTTCTCTATAAAATGCAAGCTTAATTCTAACTAGTTTCTTTCTCTAATTTTTCCTTGGTTTCTACAGTTTTCAAGATGCAAACTTCAGGACTTATACCAGTGGAAAAGATAGGATCACTCTTTCAAAGGGAAATCACTACTTCATATGTAGCTATCCAGGCCACTGTGATGGGGGCTTGAAGATTGTAATCTCTGCTTCTTGATGAAATCCGGTTTCTTTCGTCCATACCTCAAACCTCTGACTATATCAAGTTCAGAATAAACCTTCTCTTATTTAGGAAGTATTTTATGTAATCGATAAAGTTATTGTACCTTCCTTGAATGCGCAAACAATACGAGTTTGAGCTCCTTTTCTTTGCAAAATTAACCTTTTAAGATGAAACTTCATAACTCAATATAGTATTGGAGCTCTAAAACATTTAAATGAGCAATTCATTTAGGATGGGAGAGCCACCATCTTGCGGGGTAATCTTAAGGTTGAAATGTCATGTTGGTCAAATAATAGGAAAATTTTCATACATATCAAATATGAATATAGTGACATGAGATTTTACCTTTTAACACTATTGATAATAATTATTATTGACATGCTAGCCATTTTTGTGTTAAAATATCACACATCCCTTCAAATTCTCCCTTCCTGTCTCTCTCCATTTTCTGCGGGAAATTTTGACAGAAAGAAAACTATTTCTTGTCATTCTCTCTCTCTTTCTCTTCCCCAAAAATGGATTTTTGGAATATATTTTTGGTTTATCAGTCGAAGTTTGTTAAAGAATCTATTGTTTCAGAGACCTTAATATCCTTTTATATTTCCCCTTCATCTCCAACCTGTCTTGTTCTTTTGAACCCTCTTTCAGATTCTTATTTTTTGATCTGATTGATCAGATACATCAAAATATAAAGATCTTCAAAAGCTTTTGTGGGAAGAAAAACTTTGAAAGCAATTGCAATATTTGTGGTTCAAGATCGCCAATGAGCTGGTTTTCATGTTTTTCTTCCCATCAAAAGAAATTATGCAAGAAAAATAGTAACAGGAATGGAGGATCATCGCTGACCACCCAGCACCATAAAGAATCACCGCCTCAGCCTCAGCTGCAACCACGACAACCCCAACAGAATTCCCAGCCTCAGCTTGGTAAGCGCATTTGAAAGATCGAAATTAACATCTTAAAAGAAAGTATGGTTATTTTCTTATTTTGTTTTATTTATTTATTTTTTTTATATGTAGAAAACCAAAGGAAGACACCAACAGAAGCTAAAAACAACAATGCTACTGATAAAGGAGCCAACAAGAACATTGCAGCCCAGACATTCACCTACCGGGAACTGGCTACAGCAACGAGCAATTTCAGACGAGACTGCCTTGTCGGGGAAGGTGGATTTGGGCGAGTTTATAGAGGCCGTTTGGACAAAACAGGGCAGGTAACCTTAGCGTTTCAGAACTCTGTCATGTTCTTCTTTTGCTCTTTGGTTTAATCTCCTAGAAACAAGCTGATAATGAGTCGATTAATTCAGACTATAGCAGTGAAGCAACTCGACCGCAATGGACTACAAGGGAACAAAGAATTCCTTGTAGAAGTTTTGATGCTAAGCCTTCTACACCATGAGCATTTGGTAAATCTGATAGGATATTGTGCTGATGGAGAACAAAGACTTCTGGTCTACGAATACATGCCATTGGGAGCCCTCGAAGATCATCTACTCAGTACTATGTTACATCAATTATCCCAACATTTCATCTGCTCGAGAATTTGAATGCTATTCGACTGAATTCTATCATTATCTTTCAGATCTTCATCGAAATCAAACGCCGTTACCTTGGAACGCGAGGATGAAAATAGCTTTACATGCTGCCAGAGGTCTAGAGTATTTGCATGATAAGGCTGACCCGCCTGTCATTTACCGCGACTTGAAATCCTCGAACATCTTGCTGGACGAGGAGTTCAATGCAAAACTTTCTGATTTTGGACTGGCCAAGCTAGGACCAATTGGGGATAGCAGTCATGTATCTTCAAGGGTGATGGGAACTTATGGCTATTGTGCGCCGGAGTACCAAAGAACTGGTCATTTAACTGTGAAATCCGACGTTTATAGCTTTGGCGTTGTATTGTTGGAACTAATCACCGGAAGAAGAGTGATTGATAGCTCAAAAAGACACGAAGAGCAAAATCTTGTAACCTGGGTAATTTAAATCATCTTCATCTGTCCTACGTTGTCTTAACTTGATCTCCTAGTACATATATGACATATGGTATCAATATGTAAATTTATACATTAATATCAAAATATAGGAATTCACAGATTAATGACATGTTTCGTATCTGTACAACTAGTGGTACAAACAATGGTACATTTACATATAACATATCTCATAATACTAAGATGACAGTTTTGTTGCAGGCGGAGCCGGTGTTTAAGGAACCGAGTAGATACTTAGAACTGGCTGATCCACTGCTAAGACAAGATTTCCCCAAAAAAAGCTTCAATCAAGCAGTGGCTGTTGCAGCCATGTGTCTTCAAGACGACTCATGTATCCGGCCTCTGATGAGCGATGTTGTAACTGCTCTTAGCTATTTAGGAACTGGACCGGAGACAGGGCTGGCTTCGAAAGTTCCATTTCCCCCGCGCTCTCCAGTTCCTTCTTCTCCGCGTCAGTTGAACGAAATTTCAGCTGACGAACGAAGGAGGGCAGTTGCAGAAGCCATAGAATGGGGCTCGAATTCAAGAAACAATACAAAAGCGTTAGCCTAATATTTTGTTGTTGGCAATCAATGTAAAACTTTGTAATATATGCTTTTTATCTAACGGGAAGGATCCTCTAAGTCCCTACTTTTATATTATTAATTAAGGGTCATTTTCACTCTAGGTTCCAACCCTTCAATTTTATATCAATTTTGTCTCTATACTTTTCTTAGGCATGCTAAATTCCCAATCTTTCATTTATTATCGCATTAGGTCCCCAACATCACTTTTCGTCCCCAACCTTTCAATTTTCACTATTATCCTTTATCCAAATGGCTATTATGCCCTTGCTTCTTTATTTCCATTATAGGTCCCCAACCTTTCTATTTTTATACAATTTTATCTCCATTATTTTTTTAGACATATAGGACATCTAACCTATCATTTGTTGTCGCATTACGCGCTAATAACATCTCCCAACCCCAACCTTTCAATTATTAATTTTAATTCCTATTAAAATTATTATTATACCTTTAATTATTTAAATTAAAGATAAAGAATTATATAAAATAAGAACTCTATACATCTTAACCCGTAATGATAACAAAAAATTTAATCTCCACCAAACTTGATAGATACTTAATTTGCGTAAAAAGGTTTATGATCTAGGAGTCGATATAACAGATTAAATCAGATTTTTTAATTCATCACATATCACATAGCGGATATGGATCATGGTGATAATAAAATCATTTTTAATTTACAAAAATGAAACTAAACTTTAATGTGCTAATTCTAATTTTTTGTGGATACACAATTGGTAGATTAGATCTGATTGAGGCGGATAACAAATCGATGACAAATTAAGGTGAAAATCACAAGAAGAGACAATAAATGAAATTAGAATAAAGTATCATAACTATATTTATTTTTAATAAATCAAAAATCAATTTTTTGTGGTGGATTTACCCGATTCGTATCCCCACGTGATTTGTTGTAGATCAAAAAATCAAATTGTATTCGTCACACTGATATTTAGATTGACAAATTTCTTCGAGCGAATTTGATTTCTATCGAGACCGTAATAGATCAATTTTTTTATTATTATTATTTCTGATTCTGATCGTTGCGATTTGGTTATATTGGAATGAGTTAGGTGTAATTAACACTATCTTATATTATTTTTTATTTTTTATTTTAAAATTAATAGTATTAACAGTAAAAATTAAAATGTTATGTATGAAAAGTGTTAATGGAGATATAACATGACAAAATATAAAAGATTGGAGCTCCTATACATCGAAAAAATAAGGGGGACAAAATCATATAAAACTAGAAAGGCTGGGGACCTATAGTGGAAATAAGAAAGTAAGGGGCATAATAGTCATTTGGATAAGGGCTAATGATGAAAATTGAAAAGTTGGGGATGAAAAGCGACATTCGGGACCTAATGTGATAATAAGTGAAAGGTTATGGATTTAGCAGGCTCAAAAAAAGGAATATAGACAAAATTGATACAAAATTGAAAGGTTCGGGACCTAGTGTGAAAATAACCCATTAATTAAATATTACTTGCATCCGAAGAGTGGTGCTGATTAAGATATTGAACATTTTGTGTAAGTGTGTTGTGATCATCAAAAGACATTTAGGATCTATTACTTGAGTGTCCTTCCCAATGAAGCAATTCATATGTTGTGTTCATGGGTTGCTACAACACGGTTCCATATATGATTACATGATGCGACTATCTATTAGGATGACAACATGTCTTAATTTTTTTTTTACAATTATAAGGAGGAGGGATGGGGAGGAGGGATGGGGAGAATGTGAACTCGAGTGAAGACCCCACTAACGTATATACTTTACCACTGGGCTATCTCGTTGACCACATCAACACGTGTTAATCTTTTACTACTCCCTCCCTCGCATTTATATAGCACGCTTTTCCTTTTTTCTGGAGTTCATTGTTGATAATTGTAATACTTATAATATGTATTTTTGTTTTCATATTAAAGAGTTTATTTTATATGGTAGTATTATTTTACAAATATAGAGTTATTTATTGTTATAGTTGTAAATATTAACTTAAAAATTAGTCATTAAATAAGACAAATTAGGAACAAGGACCACTGAATTTATGTTTTCCAACCGTCTTAATCAATGTTTAAAAAAAAAAAATAGAAGCAATGTAGACAATAACTGGGACAGAGGATATTTAGTTTTCTTTATCTTTCCTTATTATTTTCGTATATTGTCCGCTTAGACATTGCAGGTGTCCAGTGTGCTCCGCTAAACGTTTTTAGATTATGTCTCTCATAATTTTTATCAATTAGCTCACTTTAACATCACACGTTTGGATGGTAAAAATTACTTTATTATTATTTGTTAATAGCAACTTATATCATATACTACCTCCTTCCTGTAAAAATAACTCTCTTTAATTTTTCACATAGATTAAAAAAAAAGTTAATTAATATGACAGGAAAAGTACAATTTAAGATAATAGTCCAATGGTTATTTAACCTAAATTAAGAAATGGTGGTTAATATAATTAAAATATTAAATGTTACATGTATTTTTCCATGTACACATTTATATTTCATTAAGCTTGTGTTTGATTGTATAAATTTTTATTGAAAAATGTCAATTTTCCATCTAAATTCCACTTTTACGTGTTTGATTTACAAGTGGAAATGAAATTTAAATTCCATGATGTAATCTTACTAAACATAGTTTTTCCCTTTTTCCCTAGATATCAATTCTCATCTCCCTTTTGGTAAAATGTTTTTCATTAAAGTTGGAAAATATTTAATTTTCTATCCTTTCGTATCAAACGTACTACATACTCTAATAGAATCTCATGTGACTCTAGATTTCATAATAGGAAACATTTATCATATCATAATGTCACGTTATTTAGACATATAGGTAAATAAAAGCTATGACGAAAGGGGATTTAAGTTACCTTATCAACCCAATCCAATTCAAGGGGGATCTAAGTCATTTTAAAGGTAAAAACGTAATTTAGACCCCTTTTTTGTTACAGTTTTTGTATACAAGTGTGTCTAAATAAATTAATTCTTTATAGAAAGATCTAAACAATAGCATTCTCAAGGGCATTTAGGTCCCCCTACTTCTGTCTTCCAATCGTTGTAGCATGAACAACATTCTTTGTTTCCATAAGTTCCGGGATAGACACACAGACATTTTGTACAACAATAGTTGCAAAAAATAAAAAAAAAAAAAGCGGAGTTTCTTATGGGATGTCACTAAGCATTGCTGTTGGCGTGCACTTCCACAATATGAGACGAACGTAAATTAAAAAAAAAAGCTATCAACTAACCGTAAATAAAAATTAAACTGACATAGAATTAATTCAATGACGTAACTAAGAAAATTTTGCTCTCTAGCAGCAGCACACAGCAAGTGTTTCCACTTGGCATGGGGTGCAACAAGTAAATGACTAAGGAAACGTGTTGATCCACTGTTACCACCCTATTCACAAAAGAAAGAGAATAAGTTAATTACTCTGATATATGTAATAACAAGTTTAAAAAAAAAATTATATAGACTTGTATTATAGATTTTAACTACTTTCCACTTAAACAAGAGGAGATGTGGGGATTGAGCCCTTGAAAAGCAAATCATTATTGGATTTTCCTTTTCTCCTAGCAAATAGCGATTTTATTTTGAATAATTGAGCACGGTAAAAATCACTTGTCCGCTACTTGTGTTTATGCATACAAAGAAACTGACCAATTATGTAATTAATTGTAATTTATAAATTAATACTGGATTACTATGATCAATCTTTAATTTCGTAAAATTATTAGAAGCATCTACGAATGGATATATATGTAATAATATTTGATATAGACTTTAGAAACTATTAATTAATAAAATCAAGATTTTAGAAAGTTCAAATAAAGGTTAATAGTGCGGCATCTTTTATCACTCCCTCCGACTTTTGATCTTCCATAACATTCCCATCCCTTCCCGCCCCAACCCCCACCTTTCTTTTTTTTAGAGTGTGATATGTATGTGTTGTTTATCATCTCTAATCTAAAATAATAAAATCTGATTAATGGCAATCCATGATATTATATGTAGCATCATCGATGCTTAGCACCAGTTTATGTGGCAATTAATGTATCGTTAAATGATAAGTGAGATTGAATAAATGAATAATTAACCCATTTGATTTAATAGATCGTTTAATAGCACAATAACTTAGTGTTAAATATCATTACTCATAATCAAATCCACAACTATATAGCGTTCCACTGATTCATGCCTATCACTTCCTTGTCACGCTGAGAATCAAGTACATATTTGGATGCTTATGCATCCAACAAATATAGTAACTAAGAATAAAGTTATTTTAGGAATGTGTTGAGGTATTGACCGTTAATTGTGATTCGGTTATGTTTTAAGTATAAAGATGTCACATATAGCACCAACTTTTGTCACCACTGTAGACCAAAAAGTCTTCGCCACAGATCTATTGCAACGATTTTTTTTAGTCTATTGTAATGACATTTACAGCGATGACTGAATGTTACAACTATAAATTCAGTGAGTTTTGGGCATAACGGAGTTAATAACCTTCCTCTTCTTCTCTTTACAACTTTTCCTTCCTTCAGGGTGTATGACACAATCGGAGTTAATAACCTACCATCTTGGCTCAAAGCTTACCCTTAGCCAATGTCAGCAACTTATTAGTTTGCTGACCAATCGAATGCAATCTCTTCCTGTTCATACAACAGATCAACCTTCTGCATCTAATTTCGCTGGTAAAGCAGCTCTAATTCCTAGTGATGCCTGGATCTTAGACACAGGACTACACATCATGTGTGCCATGACCCTGATGTATTTTCCTGTTTTGATAATTCTATTTCTGTGTGCTATTTGCATTTACCAAATGGTGAGAAGATCAAAATAGAGTCTTCAATATATAGAAAATACTCCCTTTCTCTCCCTAGCTCCTCTTCTATGATAATAAGTCATAATATCATCATTGGTATTGTGCAAAGAATCCTCCGCCATTGGTGAATTATTGATGTCAAAATTTTTCTTTTTAGATGCATTTTTCTTTGTATGTTTTGAGCACCATTTAGGATTATTGATCAAGATTTCCCAACAATGAACAAATTTGAACTCTCTACCTTCAACATTCTTATGCACTTCTATTGCCCTTTTAATCTACAGAAAAACAGATTAAAACTCATAGATGAAACATCACTAGATACTCTTACTTATGTAAGTTACCGAATTGTTTAAAAACAAGACAACATTCTTACCAAATCATTAGAATTCATACTACTTTGTGGATTTCTTTCCAGTCGCTCGTATTGTCCAACGAACTTGCCAACTGCTTGATGTATGCCCTTCCAGTGACATTGTAGGCTATTGTTTGTTTCTAAGAGTACTGCATTTGTCTCCCATTTTCTCCTTCCAAAGTTCCAGAATGTGGTCCCATATAGCTGTAACTTTTTGATTGTTACCCACGTCTGAATCCTCAGAGACATACAACCAGGCATTTGTCGATGCTATATCTTCTTCTGTAGTCCATTCTTTTTTAGCACCCGAAGCTTGAGAGTCATTTAAGTCTTTTGTGAGAGCATTCAAGAGACTTTGGAATGGCATCCCAGATCCATATTGTTGGTCAACATAAGAAGGATATGTTCCATTAGTTGGGTTGAAGTAATAGACAGGCCGAATTGGTTGGTTTAGTTGAGTAGACTGATTTGAAATTTGAGATGGCATGGTGTAACTAGATCAAGGTTGGGTATAGTTAAAGCTGTCAGAGTCTTGTAGATCCATTATGAGTATTCCTACACAATATAAACACCATAGCTAATCAATAAATATGGAGAAATTAGCATCACCATCTAAGTTGTCATCACGACATAACAACCTTTTATTCGGGATAAGCAAGAAAATTTAAAGCACACATCTTATTTTCAAGAGCCAACCCAAATCAAGACTTCAATTGAGGATAAACTGAAATTAATACAAAAATATTACAGAAATTCCAAACCCATTAAATATATCCAACAATCCCCTTATTTCCTTTATAGGACATCCAACAATTTCATCTTTAAACTCTATCTTATTCCCATTTAATTTTAACTCATTTATGTGATTAACATTGACCAATCCATTTGAAAATCTAAGAGCAATGCAATAGCACAAACTGGAAACACAATAATTGATGAAACCTTAATTCTAGCAGGTACCAGTGCAGAAACAAATTCAAATAGATACACAATGATATACTTTTGTCAATAATTCTTCTTATCCTATCAACTAAACTATTAGCGCTACCATGACTTCTAGCAATATCACCAAAAGGGTTGAAGGATCAAAACTACATTCTCATTCCTCATATATTTAGTTTACCAAGGATCAATTGTGATATCTTAAACCAGCAAATAGGAGTATAAAATATTGAATCTAAACAATTGGGGGGTGGGGACAACATGAAATTTGCAATTTTTTAAAAGTTCTAAAATAATATTCAAGAGCAAATAATTCATAACAACACCCATAGATTCACAAATTCAGAATGATTTCAAGAACACAATAATCAGAAAGTCAAAGAAATCTAGAATAAAACCCTCATCTCTCTTAATTAAAGAATTTACATTAGAATATCACAACACAAGATATGTAGTTGCCAACACAATAAGTAAAATACACTTGAATTAAACACAAAGAAAAGGATTGGCAGTATTGCTGTAAATCTTTGGCGGGTCTTATTTAATTGAGAAAATCCAGTTGCATAAAGATTTTTTTAAAGAAGGAAAAAAAAACTTTAAATAGTAAAAATGGTTCACATAAAAGTGATGCGTAGAAAGGTTTACATAAAAGTGATGTGTAGAACTTGCTTACCGGAAAGTTAGCTTCCGCTGTACAATTTCTTTACCTCCGGCGGTGGTTGTTCCAAGTGAGGAACGGTGTAGCATTCCAGATGTGGATTGTGCAAATTGATTTTTCTGCTTGCAGACTCATTTTTGTGGCTTGAGAGGAGTCGATTCATCTTCTTCATTACCCCATCCTTCCAATAATATA